>JABASI010003991.1:4527-15036 GCA_019776505.1 Tomocerus nigrus | reverse complement strand
AATTTGGCCAGCTTAATTGACTTTCTTTCCTCAATGGAGAGAAAACCATTGCTTCTCATTTCACTAACTACTTTAACCGATCTACTAACACAGGACCGAACTATTTAATTAGGCCCTCCCTACTGGCCTGCACATTATCAAAGAGTCAATCTGCGTCACGCGGATTTAATTGTATAAGCAATTAAAAACTTTAGAACTATGCTGAAGAAGAAAGACTATACGATTCATGCCAGTCTCGAGTCCTGCGTCTTCCATCTTGGCGTTTCATTTGGAAGAAAGTGCGAATTTCCTGATGTAACACCCCGAACAGAAACAGATTCAGTATACATAAATCTCATTAAAAAGGTTTTCTTGTAATTACAGGGTCAAGTACTTAAAAGAAGGTTTATGATGACGAATTACATAAGATAATGTACATTATGAACTAACAATTCTAACCTCCATAATATGCTAGTTATGCTCCTCATTTTTATTTTATTATTATAATAGCACCCTAATATACTCGAACATTACACTTCAAACTTCCCAAGTAAAATTACCAGACATCGTTTGCTTAAGTCTAGAAAGGATTCATCCTATAACTACATTTTCGGTTATTTTCTCGAAATGTGAATTAATAATTAATATTGGATTGCTCAACACCTCAACTCAACAAATAACTATAGTTTGTATTTTTTGATACATATAAAATGCCTAAGGGTGGCCGTCTATGAATACAACCGGGACTCTTTTGGCAATAGGCCCGATCTAAGGTGGCCTGCGCCTTGAGCACTCCTCTCCATCATGGATGTGCTCACCTCGCATAACAGAACAGAACAGAACCCGGACTCGTTCTAACTTCTTTAAACATGCTTTTTCTTATAGAATAATCGTAGAACGACAAAATTGGTATAGGTGGAAAGCTGGAATGCTCCCATACATTTCCAATTTTAGATTTTTCATTTTCAGCCCTGATTTGGAGATATAACCGTTTTTTTTTATTTTGCATCACATCTGCAATAGTCTACCAAAATCAGTGCCGAAAATGAAAAATTCAAAACTCGACGAATAAGTAGGAGCATTTCAGCTTGCAGCAATAACAATTTTTAGTCCTACGATTATTCTAGAAGATAGCATGTTTAAAAATAAAGTTAGAACGAATTATATTACGACAGTCGGAAGAGTTCTGGCTGTATCCATAGATTTATTGTTGGCTTTACATTCTGCTATTCATTGTACAATTCAATTCAATCGTAGGTAGCTGTTATACGTAACATACCTAAATGGTTATGCAGCGATGCGGTCCCTAGCTACGTAATCGTAATAATATTATCATATACTATGTATGATTTAATAAAGGAAGCTGTTCATGCAATAACTTCTACACAAAGATTTCGAATTTATTCTTCATGCGGTTTATGCTGAATAAATTACAACCAAGGTAGGTACTTATTTGTTTACTTAACTGCTAATTCTTATACTGAATGAGCATTGTCATTAAAACTGAAAGCATTGACTCGTATATTTTGAACATGTTTGAATATTTCAATGATCGCAGTGGCCAGCAACGAACGCCAAAAGGTCTCAAACTTAGCATTTTTTTACGGACAATTTTTGTTGTTCCCTCTTCCTTTGATTTAATACTCATGAAAGTTATTACAGAGGTTCCCCAGCATATCGAAGGAGTCCAAAGTGTCATTGCTGTCAATAGCAAACCTCCCACAGATGTTATCACGAATATCATATATTCGTAGAAATCTAAAATGTTGTGCAATCGTATTGAACAAAATAATCCGATTACAGTGACAAATGAAAATACGAAAATGTAGCAAGGGAAAAGCATTTGACCGCAGCTGTTATTAAAAATGATGTTCAAAACGTGTAGTCGTGTATAGGTTTCCAATTTCGAGGAAATTGGAGCCAATGATTCCCTGGAAATAGTAATTAGTAAATAAACCATGAAAACAATTTAGCCAAAAACTTCAGACAGCCTTTTACAAGGTATATAGTATTAATGCGTACTCACCTCATATTGTTCAACAAAATGTGAGTTCTGATGATGTAGACGGAAATGTATGTCATGTAGACAGTGACACCATATGCACCAATTGCAAGATAGCACATATCTAATGTACGCAAAAATAAGCCGACAAAATTGTTTTGCAGTAGGTTGGAAAACAAAAAATCTGTAATGAAATATTCCCCGGGAAAATAAAGTACTATGGGCAATAGAATTGCAGGAAACAAAATAAAAATGAAGCCAGGAAACCATTTTTCGATTAAAATTTCAAATTTTCCAAAACTGCAGTTCCCCATTTCTTCACCTAAATTCGAAAGGTTTACATGCTAATAATTAATCATTGCCTAAGCGTTTTTATAAATAGCAAATATTCAATAGACTTAAAATTTCAAAAGACAGAACCATTTAGAAAAGTTTTCATTATATTTTTCGAGTCATCATTGTACGTACGAATTGATAGTTTTACTAAAGAATATGCTAGAAAAAATTGGATCAATGACTAAAGTTTGGTGGCTGAAATAAAAACTCGTTATTTTCCTGCAATTTAAAATCATTTTTCAGTGACTCTTTAAGTTAAGAAAAGCTTATTAATGCCGTCTATAACTCCGTACATGTTGACATGTTACTGTTACCATGTAATTCACTCAAAAATTTTATTTAGCTTATTAAATATTCTGTTTGTTGAAAAGCTACAACATGCTTCAATTTTGAAATAGAAAAGTTAATAAATTGAAAAAATTCGCATACAAAATACATAAACCAATGTAAATAGTCAAAACCACCATGTAAATTATTTCATTTAAAAATTCAATTTTATATTACTATTAAAATTACTTACGGAGGTAAAACTGTCGATCTCTATAAAGTTGATTTAAGCTGGACACAATTTCCTCTCCATGTCGATATAAATTGAAAGAAGTAATTGATATAAACCAGTTTCCCAACGTAAAATAAACCGTGAGAGCAATTTTGGTAAAATTCGTTGTCTTATTTTGAAAGATGTTTATGGCATGGTAAAGTTCATAAATTGTAAGTGCAAAGTGTAAGTATGCTCTAAATTTGACCACTGAGGTCCGCCATTTTGTGTTGCACATTTGAAATTGACGTGACGATTCGTCCCATCTAAATGTTGTTATTCCCAGTTTCCATAACAAATTAACTGTCTTACCCTTATAATAAAGTGCATTTTTAAGTTTAATTTTATTAACCTTTTTGCTATTCATAACAAATTTTTGTGGTTCTTTTGAAAGGCATTCAAAATTCAGCCTTTTCTTACAGTTCTATCACGCTAATTCAATTTGCTGAACTTTTGTGACGTGTAGTATACCGCAGGTAAGGTTCTTATTAGTAATTGCAGCCAAACAGCCAAACTTTGGAGACGTTATATAAATTGTAGGTAAAATTGTTGCGGAAGTTACCATCCAGATTGTCGATAAGGAAAATAATTAAAACTACATCGGGAAGAAATATGTTAAGGAGTGTCTGTGCCTTTGTGTGATCTGATTTACTTGACGATACCGTTTTCTAATCACTGATATTATGTCATTTAATACATAAATAGGTAGTTATGGCGTCATCAATAATGGACAGTGTTTTTGAAGAGTCCGAGCAATGTTTATCTCATTCACACTCAAATGTAGCTATTTCATAAGAATCCTTTGTACATAATAAAACAATGAAGGGACCGGGAAATATTTCAAAGTCCGAAAAAGTGTTGCAACATAGATTGTTCTAAAAGTGTTGCAACCGAAAAATATTTTTAGGCATTTTTTGCCTCCTCCCCCCAAAGGATATATAAACACCAACTCAACCCAATGACGAATTAAAATATTGGCATTTATGGCATTGGCACTTTAGCTTTTGGCACAGAAGGAAATTATAAAGCATTCGTGACTGCAATTTCCTAGGCCCATTAGCACATTGGCATGGCACTCAGATCCGGAAACGTTTTAATTTATTTATATATATGAATCCGAATTTCGTATCACTCACAGCAAACAGTGAGCAACAAACTGCTCTTTGATCGTTTTAATTTGAAATAGGTGAATTTTGAACATGGAAATGAATTTTAAAAAATAAGTAGGAATTTACATGTTAATAATTTTCGTCGATTTTTTCTTGGGTTGGGACTTGGGACACTTCTCAGAAAACAAGGGATCGCGTTGGGACAGAAAAATCGACCCGTACGGGAAGGATATTATGCTGGCTATTGCAACAGATAAAATGGGTACCTAATGAACAAAAACGGTTGACTTTGATACTTATTTTGTGAGGATGTGAGTCTGCAAAATCAGGTACAGTTAAAAGGGGGATGTCAGTAGTTTTGGGTATGTAAATGTAATAGTTTTGGGTGTGTAAAAATATGTATTGGTTTCTGTTTCTACTACAGCATAATATCTTTATTGGATTGTGTTTTTGAAAATATTCTTTACTCAGCAAAATGCATGCAGAGCATTTCTAAATTTGAGTTTTGTGGTTACAATAGTATGGGTAAATTATGGTTGACAAAATCCGAAAGGTGCTTATTTATTAACAAACTGTGAAATCGACATTGAATCACAGAATTTACGCGGGTCGTAATACAATGATAAATATATTTCTACATAATAACGGAAATATTTATTAAGAATTTCCAGCGAACTGATAGCCCATAGAACAATTTTATTGTATTTTCCTACACAAGTTTAATTTTTGTTTAGGTATATTACATTACAGATTGTACAAATAGGTATTACAGTAATCGCTATTTATACAGAACAATTTGTTGTTTTTACATTCTGTTTTCATTAGTGTCATATTATATTGAAAATTAAATTCAATCATTCACTAGTGAAAAACGATGTAAATATACAGCGATACGATAGTGCACAATCAACAGTGATAGGATTGGATTTTTGATTGTAGTGACTAAATCATAATGATATGATTTAGTCAGGGAACCTATTCATGCAATAACTTAGCCACGTAAATAATCCACAAAGATAGGGAATTTATTTTTAATGACATTAATTCGAAATAACTTCCAAGCCAAAGTACCTAACATCACTTACCTGCTAATTCTTATACTGAATGAGCATTGTCACTAAAACAGAAAGCATTGACTCGAATATTTTGAACATGTTTGAATATTTAATTGATCGTAGTGGCCAGCAACGAATTCCAAAAGGTCTCAAACTTAGCATTTTCTTACGAACAATTTTTGTTGTTCCCTCTTCCATGGATTTAATTTTCATAAAAGTTATTACAGAGGTTCCCCAGCATATCGAAGGAGTCATCACTGACATTGGGGTCAGTAACATACCTGTCACAGCTAGTACTATGAATATTACATATTCCTGGAAAGCCAATGTATTGTGCAACCGTATTGAACAAAATAATCCGATTACAGCGACAAATGAAAATACGAAAATGTAGCAAGGGAAAAGCATTTGACCGCAGCTGTTATTAAAAATGATGTTCAAAATGTGTAGCCGTGCATAGGTTTCCAATTTCGAGGAAATTGGAGCCAATGATTCCCTGGAAATAATAATTAGTAAATAAGCCATGAAAACAATTTAGCCAAAATTTGCAGGCAGCTATAAGATATAATACGTATGTGTGCTCACCTCAAAATGTTCAACAAAGTGTGACTTCTGATGATGTAAACAGAAATGTATGTCAAGTAGACAATGACGCCATATGCACCAATTGCAAGATTGCATATATCTAATGTACGCAAAAATAAGCCGACAAAAATGTTTTGCTGTGGGTTGGAAAACAAATAATCTGTAATGAAATACTCTCCTGGAAAATAAAATCCTACTGTCAATAGAATTACAGAAACCAGAACGAAAATGAAGCCAGGGAACCATTTTTCGATTAAAATTTCTAATTTTCCAAAAAAGCAGTTGTCCATTTCTTCACCTAAAAATTTACAGAGGTTATAAGCTAATGATTAATGATTGTCCATTAAAATGTCCATCATAATTATAGATAGCTATGACTTTGACATTTTTATTTATTGACTGTTCTGTCAGTTGAAAAATTACCAATAAATAACAGTATGTACATGCTTCAATTTTGAAATTGGAAATTTATTGAATAGAAAAAATACCCTGCCTATGCATATTAATAAACATATCCGCAGTCACCATTCACTAATGCAAAATACTTCATATTCTATATATATGCAACATTGCAGACTTTTACTTTGTTGTCAAAACTAGTCGTAAATAAATACTTACGGAGGTAAAACTGTCGATCTTTATAAAGTTGATTTAAACTGTGGACAATTTGCTCTCCATGTCGATGTAAATTGAAGAAAGTAGTTGACATAATCCAGTGTGCCATCGTAAATATAACCGTGAAAGCAATTTTGGTAAAATTTGAAGTCCGATTTTGAAAGATGTTTATGATTTGACAGAGCTCATATATTGTAAGCGCAGCGTGTAAGCATGCTCTAAATTTGACCACTGCAATCCGCCACTTTGAATCGCTCATTTGAAATTGACCTGATGATTCATCCCACCTAAATGTTGTTGCTCCCAGTTTGTATAACAAATTAACTGTCTTACCCTTATAGTAAAGTGCATTTTTTGGGCTAACTTCATTCACTTTTTTGCTCTTCATAATAAATTTTTGTGATGCTTTTAAAAAATAATTCAAAATTCGGCCTTTCCTTATAGTTCTATTCTATCACAGTAAGGTGCCTGTTAGTAATTGCGGCCAAGTGTTGGCAACGTTATGTAAATGGTTGTCAAAATTGTTGCAGCGGTAAGCAATCAGATTGCGTCGATAAGGAAAATAATTAAAACTACATGGTCTAGAAGTATGATAATGAAGTGTGCCTTCGTGTGATCTGATTTATATAATTGACGAAACCGTCTTCTTATCTCTGGTATGTCAACTAATACATAGATAGTTATGAATGACGACATCAATAATGTACATGACATGACAATGGACAGACGTCAGCAAGGCACATTGTCCTATAGAATATCCTATAGAGCTAGGTAATAGTAATAATAATATTATGATTTAAGGTTGTCTTGAGCGGTTGACAAATGAGACTGTTGAAAGGAAACATCCTAGATGGATGTTTACAGCACAAAGTTATTAAAATTAATTAATTTAATTAAAATTAATTATATTATATTTAATTAAAATATTTAATTAAAATATAAAATTAAATATATATAAAATTAAATAATTAAAATATAAAATATTTAATTAAAATTAATTATATTATATTAATTATAAAATTAATTAAAATTAATTATATTATATTAATTATAAAATTAATTAAAATTAATTAATTTTTTTAATATATGGATGGTCTATCCATATAACTTTGTAAACACACAACTCAAACATTGGTTTTCCCACTCCAAGATTGCCTGCTAAACGAGTAGAAAAAATCCCCTGCGACGAGTTCAGCAATTTAAAAAAGTGGACGAAGTCGTGTCATAGCTCATTCGAAAGAAAGGACAGATTTATCTAGGAAACATGGAGACAACTTTTATAAATTCTGGGCCGATAGTATTTTTTTTATTTCCATGAAAATGTTTTATATGTTAACTACCTAAACGATTTTTCCAAAAATTCATTTCTATGTTAAAAATTCATTAATTTCAAAATGTCGTCTCCACGTTGACTAGAGGCAGAAAAAGATGGAAATTCTGACTCTAGCACATTAATTATCGTCACATTTTAGCTTAGCGTTTTAGCATTTAAGTCGTCGCAAGCAGCCCTATCACGACAATCTTAATCAGGGAAGCTACTATTCATCAATAACTTATTCGAATAAATAAATAATCCACAAAAACTGCGATTTTATTGTTCATGAAGTTGTGAAATGACTTACAAACCAAGATACACAATAAATTATAATTTTCGCTAATTTGTATACTGAATGAGCATTGTCACTAAAACTGAAAGAATTGACTCGTAGATTTTGAACATGTTTGAATATTTAATTGCGCGTAGTGGCCAGCAACGAACGCCAAAAGGTCTCAAACTTAACATTTTCTTACGAACAATTTTTGTTTTTGCCTCTTCCACAGATTTAATATTCATAAAAGTTATAACAGAGATCTCCCAGCATATCGAAGTAGTCATCACTGACATCGCTGTCAATAACATGCCTGCCACAGCTGCAAATATGAATACTACATATTCCTGGAAAGCCAAAGTGTTGTACAATCTTATTGAACAAAATAATCCGATTACACTGACAATTGAGAATATGAAAATGTAGCAAGGGAAAAGTATTTGACCGCAGCTGTCGTTAAAAATTATGTTCAAAACGCGTAGCCGTGAATAAGTTTCTAATTTCGCCGAAATTGGAGCAAATAATACCCTGGATATAATAATAAATAAATGTACAAAGAAAACAATTTAGCCATAATAGCAGCAATAATAAGGTTTCTTTATGTGTACTCACCTCATATTGTTCAACAAAATGTGACTTCTGATGATGTTAAGCAGAAATGTATTTCATGTAGACAATGACGCCATATCCACTAAATGCGATATTGCACATATCTAATATACGCAAAAATAAGCCGACAAAAGTGTTTTCCAGTCGGTTGGAAAGCAAAAAATCTGAGACGAAGTACTCTCCGGGAAAATAAAATACTATTGGCAATAGTATTACAGGGATTGCACCAAAAACGAAAAAAGGGAACCATTTTTCGATTAAAACTTCAAATTTTCCAAAAACGCAGTTCTCCATTTCTTTATCTAAAATTTCACAGAGGTTACATGCTAGATTAATGATTGCCAAATAAAATTTCTATTACAATTGATAGTTAAGTGACTAGTTATTGAATTGAAAAAACAAACACCATAACTATATATAAATAAATTTATCAAGGCGTCAATGCAAATTACGTCATTTAAAACTGCATGCATACACATTTAATTTTACATTACTATATTCTCGTACGTAAGTACTTACGAAGGTAAAACTGCCGATCTCTATAAAGTTGATTCAAAGTATGGACTATTTCCTCTCCATATCGATGTAGATGGAAAGAAGTAATGGATACAATCCAGTGTGCCATCGTAAATATAACCGTGATAGCAATTTTGGTAAAATTTGTAGTCCTATTTTGAAGAATGTTTATGATTTGACAGAGTTCGTAAATTGTAAGTGCAATATGCAAGTATGCTTTGTATTCGACTGCGACCTTCCGCCACTTTGAATCGCACATTTGAAATCGACGTGATGATTCGTCCCAACTAAATTCTGTAACTCCCATTTTGTATAACAAATTAACTGTCTTACTCTTATAGTAGAGTGCATTTTTATTTTTTATTTTATTAACTTTTTTGCTGTTCATAATTTTTTTCTGAAGGTTTTAAAAACAATACAAAGTTCAACCTTTTCTTGCAGTTATATCACAGCAACACAATTTCATGAAATTTTCGTGAAGAGCAAGTGTCTAGTGAGTGGGTAAAGTACATTGCAGTCAAACTTTGGCAACATTATGTAAATTATCTAAAATCATTGTGGTATTAAGCATTCTTCTAATTCAGTCAGATTGTTGATAAGGAAAATAATTAAAACCATGTATATCGGTAGTAAGTAGTGTGTCTTCTTAAGAAGTGTGTCTCCGCGTGAGCCCATATATAATTGATGAAATCGTCGTATTATTGCATTGTCATCTAATGCATACTTAGTTATGACGTCATTAGTAGTAGAGATGGTGTTTTGTAGAGCCTAATCATTTGGAAATGCCGTACTTGGCAGTTCGTGCAACAAATTGCACAAGACAGGACACGTGTGATGTGTGCTTTCATTTATCTTTATAAATCAGAATTGCGCAATTCAGATTGCAATACACATAGTGAGCTAGGTACCGACTTACTCTGTGATCGTTTTAATTAAACCTTAAAATTAAATGGCATACTGTAATGTTCATTAAATTATTAAAGATCTTTTATTAAAGTCTGCATGAATACCAAACTAATCTAAATTAAAATCCGACATGCATAATAATCATTGTGATAATGCATCTATTTTTGGCACAATTGAAATAGTAAACCATTGTAAAGCGGGTATAAATCAGAGTGAATGTTTCGTTTGGGAATCACCACTGGTGAAAAAAGTGGGAAGCTAAAAGTGCAAGTAAATATGTGGGAAAGTGGGAAATAGAAAAATTTAACTGATTTCCAAACATTGGCCATACCACGTTTCTTACAAAATATTACTGGCTTTTATTTCATATTTAAAACTATAATTTCCTGAACCAAAGTTTGTATAAGATTTTGTCTAAATAAATACGTATTACAATGTTTAACATCTCAAATGCCATATGCCAATTTCTATTTTGACTCCATAATTGTAGAACTTATAACGACAGAATTAAATTTTTCGTAGCCACAGTGTCCGGATGTCCGGGTCCGAGCAATTTTTCTCTTTTCTCCAGCACTTCCTTTGCTAACTGAACTGCCTCTTCATTCCGCCCAAGAGATTTGTATGTGTCAGCAATCCAGTGTGCAGTTATGAGAGTGAGTGGGTGATCCGA
>JABASI010003990.1:0-15038 GCA_019776505.1 Tomocerus nigrus | reverse complement strand
TATTATCATAACACTTCAAACTGTACTAAAGCCGAAAATAGGGATCATTTTGCTAAAATTAAGTTATATGAATCAACACATATGGCACGCACATGGTACATAGAATGTACTACCTTATATAAAAACTGTAATAGGTATCTACCAATATTTGGTGTATTTATTATGGGAAATGTAATAATCAGTAATTAAGTTTGCCTGTGCTATGCATATTATAATAAAAGTGTGAATCCAAATTCACAATTAAAGTTATTTGAGTTTATTATGCGTTATCTATAATCTACATGTCTACAACATCTGCGACAACTCATTGTCAGTGCTTGTTACAGCATGCAATTTTGGGGTGAAACAAATAACGCTTTAAATTAAGTCAAAATTTTGTATGTTTCATATTCATATATTCATTCACGGTAAAGTCAACAGTCAACATTTGGTTTCCAATGAAAATGGATTGAAATTGACACGGCAAACGTTTTTTTTATAATAATTACTCAACCGAAACTTTAGTACGAGTTAGTGAACACCGAGTTGACAACAATTCAACTATAAGTTTATTCCACGTCTCAACAAATAAGGCTATGTATTTATACTGACTTACTGTCATAAGGTAATTAAAGAAACAAATAATTTTCTGTTAAGTGTATGATGGATGCGCACTTGATGCTAGAAGAAACTTGGAGTAATTAAATGGAAAGTTGTAAATGCAATTAGCAATTGCTGCAAATAAGCGTAGTATAAATTATACATAGTACATTGAAGGATTTTATTTGTAGTATAACATGTATTGTTTATTTTGGTAAAAGCCACAACACTAAAGAGCATAATAAGATCATTTATTACATAATCAACTTAAAGTTTGTAATAATGTAAGGGGACTGGACTTATATTTCAAGATTGCGCATTGCCATTTATTTTCACTTTTAGTACTAAATAAGCCATTCTAGGTAAATCTTATATCGTTACAACACGAATTTACTCACACAGCATACCGATNGACTGGACTTATATTTCAAGATTGCGCATTGCCATTTATTTTCACTTTTAGTACTAAATAAGCCATTCTAGGTAAATCTTATATCGTTACAACACGAATTTACTCACACAGCATACCGATGTACAAATACAAAGTTTAGGTTTATTTACAATTATCATTTGTGGGATGGAATACAAGGAATACTATGTACTAAAAAATTATTATAAGATTGACTATGAAGTAAATGCTTATACTATTATACAATGTACAGTGTACTGCTGAATACTAGATGAAGACTAGGCAGTATTGGAATCCGTCGTAGCATTACAAACTATCGACATAGTATCAAACTGTATTTAACAAGATCATCATAGCGTCAGTTTCACATAAGTAGACTTACAATGCAATTAGAAGAAACATTTTACGTGAAGGAACGCATTAATTGACGATGAGAGATAACTTCAACCCAATAAATATAGACCCATAAATACACAACTGATGATAAATATATAGTAATAAAATTGTATATTCTATTGGTATAGTAAACACTAAAGCACATTGCTTGGGTATTTATAAATAGTAAAGCTGTATATCGTATCATTTTTAATTGTAATATTATATGAATGATTAGGTATTATATTTACATAAGTTATGAACTACTATTTAACTACTAGGTAAGCCTTTATTTCACCAATCTATAAGTACTTTTGTGAATTTGGAGGAAGGAGATCTAGGAAGAAGACTTTTACCACAAATTTTTGTAAACAAGCACTACACACATTTACATGAATAGAACATTTAAGAACATTGGAGTTTAATTGAGAGATTTTCTTGATTGACTTGCTGAGTATATTCAATTTAAATAGCATCATCTTAGAGAGACTGGAGAGACACACCATTGGAATCATGGAGCCTACGCTTGTAGAGAAGGAGCTTCGATTTTCGACTCGTGTACTATAACTAGCTATATCTGCTTGGCATAAGATTAAGCACCTTCAGAAGAGATGCATTTGAGAGAAAGTCAGTTCTTGTACATATCACAAAGGACTTTCTCCATAGGAGTGTTGCCGATAGTGCGTTGGAAGAACAGAAGTTCAATCCGTTGGGCAGGGACTTGACGAAGGAGGGGCAGCATGAGCAAAAGTCGGCCGAATCTTGCTGGCTGCGTGGGGTGTTGGCCTCGTGAATGTTGACATAACATCACTTGCGCTTGATCTTGCAGGTTTTCTACTTGCATCGGATCTTTTAGTCCTCGCGTGTCTATACAAATCATTATAGGCGATGTAGAGTCACACAGCAGAAGTCAGAGATACTTTAAACATGGTGGACGTAGACTTCTTTTACGTACAAAAAACGTGAAATAAACTCTTACCACTTTTGAAGAGAGCTATTGCTTTTAAGCAAGCGAATTCTGGTGGATCAACACCTATTGCTCGGAATCTGACCAGTGCATCATTTAAAGTTCGTAGGTCACCTGCAACCTACACATTTACAAAGATAAATTAAATATAACATACTTTATCATTCCAAAGAGGTAACTCCATATTTCGGTATATTGTTAAAAGTTTCGTTACGGGATGATGTATTAATTATAAGACTACTTACTTGAACCGCTTTGCCATTTGGTAAATGCGAAAGATGATCTGCGGCAGAAAATAATGAGACGGAGTCTCCTGGCATGCACCACTGAATCGCATTCAAGAGGAATAAATCCGCCCATGCTTCCTCCAACAAAATGACCTAATAAAAGCATTTATTAATTCCAAAATGTTCAGAACTGTCTCCCATTATGATATGGAGATATTAACGGTGCTTTTAATTTACACACAGAGCAGATTGACTAATAGTGTGCAATTTATATTTAGTGTAAAATATTGCAGAGTTATTTAAATTTAAAGATGTAAATAGTCTTAATTTACTTTGTGTAGAGAACATTTCTAACCTGATCTCTGAAAGGTAGGCTTCCAAAAGATGGTAAATTTTTGGCCCATTTAACTGCCATAAATAAAAGCCTTGCCGAAGTCTCGTAGATTGTCTCATGTGCCGGATTGTAAATTGCAGACGGGATCTCAATGTTGGTATTTGCCTGATTAGCAGCAGAGCCTACGGAAAAACTGACTGCTGTGGTAGGATGAGATCCGCCATTTGTGGAGCTACCGTTATGTCCGTTCGTCGTTCCATTAGACATTGTTGGAGTTTTTCGAAGTGGAGTATTGTCATCACTTGTCACATCAATACTGTCATCTGAAACCCAGATATTACAAATTATCCTTTTATTACACTAAGTATTTAACACACCGAATTACAATGTACATGTATTATTAGTCCGAATTATGTAGATTTAAATGTAAATAGAAAGCAAAGATATTTAAGTAGATATATGAGGTCTAAATACACTCATAATAGTATGGTACACTACAGGTTGAGTAATTTATGTGCAAACTGCCTAATAGTAGAGAAAGTTTAGTTTTTTAAGGAAAAGGGGAATTTTCTCTGTTAAAGAAATGGGAATTGTCAGTTGATGATTCAGATTGGGACTGATGTGATGATAAGGATATAAATAAGATACGGTTAATCAATACGGGAAGTGTGGGAAGAAAGTCGGTTCAAGTTTCTCTGTGAAGAGCGAGAGTGTAGACTGGTCTGGTGTACATACCGTCATCGTTATCCCGAATGCCATTATTCTCATTGGAGTGAGACGGCAGCAAGGGAGGTGGTGGAGGATGGTGGTACGTGCTTCCTCCTCCGCCTAGATGATGCCCGCCTCCTATCGCCAGACCTGGACCCCTCGGTCCGAGTAAAGGTCTTCGCAACACAATCAATTCATAGCGTTACACAACATACAAACATTTCATTTTACTTATTCGTTGAAATTAATCTTTTTGGCTAAAATATCTTTACTAATAAGTAGCAAAGTCTGAATTTGTGTACTTCAGTATTCAATATTTTCATTATTATATCCATTTTTATGTTAGTTTTAGTTAACGCTGCTAAATGGTAATTACCCAAAAACTCCTACAGCCACTGCAGCTTCTCTTAGAGCTCTTTCCTGGTCCATCTCACATAGTGCCTCTGGTCTTAGTGTTGCTGTATTTCTGGGTTGTCTCTCATTTTGCACAGCTAAAGGAAGCAAAAGTGATAATTTCATGTAGAATCGCTTCTAATAAATGCTTAAATGTATATATTATGGGTTTACTAATTGCAGCGGACTCTATAACATATGTATAGAATATAGATGGATACATATATATAGATGGATCGTCATGATCTACTTAAAATGTATTGTAACTGGTAGTGTGATTCATTAAACTTATATCAGAGTACTTAGTTATATAGAGTAAAGAATAACATTATTGCGTTAGTTTGTAATAGCATCATACACCATTAGTATAGTGTGCTGGTATTGTGTGAAACTGTGAAAGGCTATGTGACATCCCCATTAAAGTTCTGTGTTGAATTTCGCTTGCCTATTGATATTATAGATGTTTGGCTAAAGATATTTTGAAGCTGCATATATACAGGTTAACCATGAATGCTCCGTATATAGGTAGTTCCATTCATGCGAATCGAATTATCAACTATCAAGATGATTTGGTTAGTATAGAATTCTTAGACGTCCATGTGTTCAATTATTCTGGTATTCGATAAACATCAATAAATAACAATAACATTAATAAAAGCTAATAAAGTTGGCAAGTAGACTAAGAAATAATAATCTTGCATCGTAAATTGTTTGTATGCAGGCAGTAGCATTTAGCATTGTAGTGTAGCTGTAGCCGTGGCCGTGCATGCAGCATTAGTCAACTCAGCAAGTCAGGACAACAGTAATTATCAATTCACCCCATGCATGAACGTCTAGCTTCGTGTATTTATGTGAATGTGCAATGCAATGTGCCGATGTGCCCAAACAAACCAAGCACATTTTGTTTGAAGAGATTCCGAGATTTCGTAAATACACATCGTTGTATTTGTAGCTTTCTTATGTACATATAATAATATAGCGTGCATCGTACAACATGGTACTATGACCATACCACATTTACAGTAAAAGTCATTTTTATTTTACAATCAACCTGCATTTGCGTTTTTGTATACTACTTTAGGTTTTCAAGATTACTTACATGTTATAAGATTACATATAAGATTACTTATAATAATATTACTCGTCAATACATACAATACATATACAACTACAAGTCGTGTAGTCGTGTCTACTGTCTACAGTTCTGCACAGCAGCCTGAGCCTGCCCGTGTATTGTATTTTGTAAATTGTTTTGGAAAAGTGCTGGGAAATTGTATAAATACTTTGTCAGCAAATTCTTGTGATGTGATTTAAATCGTCTGTAATGGTAAGCTGGCCATTCTGACCAAACCTATTCAGAGAAATAATATGAATCCTGCATTCTATTCTAATTATTGAGAAAATCGAGATATAGTTTTTCAATCATATCCTGAGTAATCTGAGTTGGATTTTGTGACAAATGTATACGTGAGACGAGGGACAGGGAGGGTATGTATACATACCATAGTACTGCATTGTTGTCCATTATTGTAGAGAATTTGTTTTTACAGAACCTTTATATTTATGTATTCACTTATATTTACAAACTCTCACATTCACATTTGCATAGGTAACATTTTTCACTATAAATTCCTGTTGTCCTTGAGCATTACAAAATCACGGACCAGTAATGGCAAAATAGCATTGATTTATTAGCTGAGCTGATCACAAACACGGATCCGTTTAACTTTATAATAATTTCCGAATGCCAAACATCTCAAAATTACTGTTAGATAGATTTTATTTATTTGTTGATATTCGTATTTCAACTTTTTAAATTTTTTGTAGCAGTTCGTTATTTTTCACACAAAATATCATTTCATTTTGCTTCTTGGTTCCTAATAATCTTGCGATTAGGAATTTTAAGTAGAGTTAGATAAAGATAATAATATAAATTCATGTGTCGAGATCCTGCAAACGACTGCGATCGAAACGGAACTGCCCAAGAGATTTTGTCAAAAATGGAAGCGACCGAAACATTCTCTGACTGCTCTGAGGAAGGATATTATTATTGTTGGCTGAAAGAGAAATTCGTATTACAAGAGAAGGAAGAACCTATTCCCCCCAAACAAAAGACAGTTCCGTCGTTCTCTAAACTACCTGTGCAGGTAAGAATTTAAAATATTATATGCTTCCTTTCTAAATACTCTTTAGCATTTTTAATACATCCAACTTTCTAGGCAGTTTAGATTTTTCGATACAAATTAATGAATCTAAGTAATTAAGATTAATTCTGATTAAAAATGCAGGTTACGTGTACATATTGTATATCTATGCTGTAGGTCTGAAGATCGTTGATTTATGCACTGCCCTGCAGCACTATTTGATGATGCTCATAATTTCACATTTTTCCAGGTCAAGGAGATGATTTTCAGTTTTCTGACATTTGAGGAAAATAAAGTGTGCCGACAAGTGTCCAAGGATTGGGCCCGAGTAATTGACAAGAAACTGTATTTCAACATTCCTCCACTTTCAGATACGACGCTGCCTTGGATAGTAAATTGTCGCCAAAAAATTGAAACGCTTGTTGTTCAAGATTTCAGTGGCCCCACTCCATACAATATGATCTTTCTACAAGCTCAGTCAGTACGAGAAGTTAAGATTTTGAATTCCAGGAATACGACTGTATCCCCCTCTAATTTAGAATGGCTTCTTCAACAATTTGAAACATTAGCAGCTTGTAGAGATAAACTCAGTTCCTGTTCCACCGAAACCTCCACCGAAATTCAACTGGAAAATGGTTTTGCTGAATTTGTTTTGGATGTTTATGATGTATCTCGCTGAACTAACTAACTGTATTTTGATTGTATTGAGAGCCTGGCCTGTTTTTGTTACGGAATATGATAACCAGCAGCAATTAGTAAACCCTGAAGATGAGATCCCGTATCCTAAATCAGAGTTCGATTGCAAGGTTCTCGGTCTTTGCGAAATTGATTCTATAGCCATCAACTGTACTTACTGGTCAGTAACTAATTTTATTACTTTACCACCACATATCAAGGCTATAACATTACATAACCCAGAAGCAAACATGTTGCAACTTTTTGATGACTACGCTTTGAACAATCCTGGTGGGAACAACTCTTTGATTATTACAGGAAAAGTAAAAATCGAATAAATTTTTTGTGATTTCAAGATATAGATCTGGAATGATGTTATTAGGAAATATAATTAGATTTTTTTGGACTGTGTTTGTAGTATTGACATTAATTCATGTTAATCCACAAAAAATTGTTAATTTCTTCCTTCCTTCTTGAAATCCGCTCGTATAAAAGGGTGAAGGGCAAGTGTATAATACACGCACATTATACCTAAATTTTCCGATAAAATTACTAATAAATAAACTAAATGAGCTCAAAATCCATGCAGTTTAATAGACCAAATACTTTTCAATACGTTTTTTTGCTTGCTATTTTGCATCTAATCTTTGTCATCGTTGTGCCGTGTTGGTATCCGATTTTCCCATTATCATAGTTTCTGATACCATAATAATAAATATATAGATCTTTCTTATGGCATCTGCCATTGCATTCGCAAAAATCACAAAACTAGTAAACTGAACTGACAATGTGCTCGAATTAGCCATTTGCACGTAGGTATATGGAAATGATTTCATTGTCAATAAGCTAACTTCAAAGATAATTTGTAAATGTGAATTGGGTAAAGTATTAGCAGTTTAAGCAGTGATTTGAGGGTGAATGTAATTTGATTTGTTCATCACTCAACTTGATTAAATTAGTGTAGGATTGAATCAAGTGTTTTATTGTGTGTCACATCCACACGTATGACCGTGTTTTCAGATTGTGATGTGATGCGGATCTTCGTGACCCGTCTCTGCCTTTCCACGGCTAAACCGTAAATTGAATTCCCATTTCCCTTGCTTGGCTCGTCGATCCTTAGCCCGGCTTTGCAATGATTTAATCTCAAATGGGCAACTACTGTACATCGCATCGCAACTCAACTGCCTAGGTACTTTACATTGTACATCACAACATTGAATGTCTACTTAAATCTACTAAGGGTATAGTAGAATATAGTGTAATATGGCTTATGTTCCTCTAAACGTAGTCTTCCTCAATTCAACCCGATACGTTTTGATCCGATTGATATCCCAAAGTTGAAGGTAAGAGACCATAATACGGCATCATTCATGGCAAGATACAAAGATGTTTTCCAGAGCCAAATAAGATATTACTGCTTAGTATATGCGTACTTTACAATCTATATAAGGTACCTAATCTAAAGATATACCTACCAGTTCTACTTGTACCACTGAATGTCCTACGCTCTACTAAAAATACGACACATAAAGATACATATTATATTTATATGTACATGTAATACTGTTGTATGATAGTTGAATTGGTGAAGTAAAGTAACTCAGTAAGTGTATACGTGAACAGAACAGAAAATGGAAAAGGCAAGTTGGATTATCGGGAATATTGAGATCTATTCTTGTACAATGTGTACTGCATAGGTATAGTATACGACTTTTGTAGCATAGAAAGTATCGGATGGTTGGTAGGCTCGATCAAAATCAAATCAAACTAAACGACTTTCAGTGCACTCCTCTCCTCTTCATTCACAAGTCATCAGACTATTAATCAAAAAGTTTCCGGGACTCAGCCCCCACTAATCCTGTCAAACTCATCCGATCCGTTTCCGAATGGAATTTCTGTGATGAGGAAAGTTACATGCTAAAACCACTCCACTAAACTCACTATTACTTTCATTTCATTCTACAACTTCTATAATAATATTCTTCTCTCGGCAAATTCACGATGTATCAACATCAAAAACAGCACTACTACCAAAGTAGAGGTTGTTGGTAAATGAATTCTAGCTTAGATTTTCGTCTTATTCTTAGTAGTAGGTACCCTATTAATAGAATTTATCCATATTTAATCATTGTTATACTGCACATGAACTTCTGAGAAAATTGCTCAACTACTGTAACGTAAGTTAGTCGAAATGTACAGAGCCCCTTGCCCCTCCCCCAAATGTAATGCTAAAATCAAGCAATATTTTCTGAGTAAGTGCACTCTACAAACGTGTTGATACATATTTTCTAATTTATAATGTTATACCTGTGTATTGTATTAAACAATGAGGTATAATATAGGTATCTATTGCCTGTTAGTGTGAACTTGTTAAATATCCTATGACACGCGATCATACATCTGTGTACATCTTTGAAAGGATTCAAATAATATAGGTCTGAATGTAAAACTTGAAAGTGCTTTATAACTATTCAGGCAGCCTAATTATGGTTTATAATGACTCAAAGAGCTCAAATCAGTTCAATTTGTAAATCTGCATTTGTCTTTGTGTTTCTGCACGATTTCCTCACATGATGGAGGAGTTCATATCAGATCAGGATAACAAGGTAAGGTAGAACAAACTCCGTATTTATTTATGCATCATTTCTGTTATTAAGAGATGTAGTTCCGTATAAATCTGAGCAGAAATGACACTACGGATATCTGTTTGTTACTGTTAACAAGTCAAAATGGCTAAGGGCGGAAGACTGAAGTAAAAAGGACTGAAATCTCACTAGACCCTATAAGGTGCATGTTAATGTGAACATTATTTACACGTATAGCATATCATCTTCGTAAACTTTGGAAGAAAGATTGAGAATGATGGTGAAAAGATGAATGCATAGTAGAAAATTTGCATGGATGATATGAGCATTTGGAGGAAAGACAATAATAAGAGTCCTTTGTGTTCAAATCGACTACATCCCATCCCATTCTCCTCTGCATTCTGCTTATTACTTTTCAACTTCAAAGGAAAGAAAAGGAACGAAAAGCACAAACCCTGTTGGAAAAGACAAGATAAACAGTAACAGCTTTTACTACGTAGTAGTAAGTAATAGTCTAGTGCAAGAAGTACCTACAGTGATGATATCTGCGTGAGAATGTTAAGCATATCATGCTAAGTAGATTACCAGTAAAGTAAATGCATTTTCCAGGAGTATACTTTGTATTATTATTAAATATGCATGGTTGATGGGTGGTTGGAATTGTGGGATAGAGAAGTAGTCATCTATTGTGGATTCTACTTTGTGTGAATGTGAAATCTAAGTAAAACGATCCAAGACAGAAGAGAGTTGCTTTGGTTTACTTTGATTTGACTACATTACACGCTGATGGGGAAGATATTGATGATGATGATGATGATCGTAACATAACTACTCTCAATTCTCCATATATCCATAGACTAAACATAACACGTTTGAATATAATAAACTTATATATGCATGAGGGAAATGGTAAAAGCAAAGTGAACATGAAAATGAATAGCTTCATCATATCTCTGTCTCTCTGTGACCATAGAAGAGTGTGATTTTCTACACGTATAATAAATATACATTATTATTACAGTAGACAATGGATGGGCCTCCCTTAGCTAGTCCGTGCTGCGGTTCCGAGTTATCTTCAAGAGTGAAAAGCATACAAAAGCTAACCGCAAACTAACTAAACTAAGGCAATATTCTCGATTGGTTTCCCGAGGCTCATTTGCATACGTTAGAGCAGAAGAGTACAGAAGAGAAGTCTCGTCGCAACTGGGATCCACTATTTCATTTGTTGGCACGACTCGATGTGACGTGACTGTCTACTAATGCACATTGTTATGTTTTGTGCTCTCTCTCTTTCTCTGAAAGGCAAGGATGATGAAGAACTCTCGTTCGTTTTCAACTTTATGCTTTCACAAAAGCCAGCAAGGCGTCAACTGATTTTAAGCTGTGCATTTTAGCTGATACATGATGTCCTATGTTCTACTCATCTAATATCTACATCATTATTACTACACGCATTAGTACCTAATGCCCACTATTATTAGACACCACCACAATAAAATAATAGCATCTTTTTACCTAACAACTTTATATATATATACCAGAGTCGTAATATGGTCCATTTCCTCGGGCTCTCATCATCGACATATTCGTAACATCAATAGTTATGTTAGCATTAGCATCATAATATTATATAGGTATATCCTTTACCAAAATTATCACATTAGTATAGTTTGACAGGAGAATTTTAAAACATGATCTTTTAAAAATGGTAGCATTTAAAAAGGAAGTGTCTAATGAGTTTTCGTGCATCTAAACTATTAAAAGGAAATGATTGTAAAAAGATGTAACTTTTGCATGCAAAGAGCACACAGTATAGGTACATACACAAATGGATCATGAAGCTATTTTTCTGTTACAGATTTTATACATATAATATAATGTAGAATATGCATTTTTCTGTATTATCAAGCTCATTGTGTCAGGAATTAGGAATTATTTGTGGTTAGTTTTCTAGAAGAGATGTCGTTTGAATAAATATTGGCAAAAAGGAAATATAAAGATTGCTTAAAGTTATTTCGATGAAGTTGGCATAGACTATGACTAGGTATGTACTATCTGTATAACAGATATTACCCATACCTCTAATAATTAAAACCGATTAGTGTAATATGTATATGTAGTAGGTACTCGGATGTTTGTATATTAATATGATCTCTTAATGCAAATACCTATCTACTATTAATGCTATTAGCGGTGAGTGGATAAGATGAGGTTTGTTAAAGCTTAACCAAAAGGCAATAAACTTTAATGATAGTGCGACATTTAATGGCTACGGAGAACATTTTGAAATCTGTTTTATGATGCACTTCATGGGGAAAATTAATTTAGTAAATGCACCTTGAGAGGAGAAATGAGAGAGCTATAGCCATTTCATTTTACTTTCTTTAGTAATATAGTCATTTGAATTAATGCTCTCCGACAGCGTCCTCTTATTTGCCTCTTGTACGGACCGCGTCTACACAATTCCACAGTTATAGCCCATAAGTAAGATAGGGCTAATATTATGATATCTCGAAAGGAATTTCTAGAATCTGCCTACGCTATGTGTACTTACGCATTTGCATCATGATGCTAATTAGAATGGTGGAACTCTGAAAATTTTAATCTACTTCTTGGCTTACCGTCTTTATTCATCCCCATATTTAAACATTTCTTCAAGCGACAGGCTTGGCATTGATTTCGGTGTGCCTTATCCACAACACAGGCTCCTGTTCCAGCTTGACATCTGTAAAACATCGAGACCTAGTTATTAGTTTATTAGCTATTACCTACTATTATTATTTATGTTTTCATTTACATGACTAAATAGATTTCAAATGTCAGTGAAGTTTAATAATTTTAATTATTAATTGATTCTGGATTAACCTGTAAATAAGTTTACGCCTGACGCTCCTTTTGAAGAATCCACTGCATCCATTGCAAGCCAAGATCCCATAGTGTTTTCCAGAAGATGTGTCACCGCAAACCACACAAGATAATCCTGTGCTTAATCTCCGTCCTTTTAAACAAAGTTGACAAAGTATGCTAATGAATTTCATTCATGTAAATCATAATCATAAGAAACAAGGGAATGGCAAATACCAAAGAATTTCTTATCTATTTAAAATACATGCAGATAGCGAAATTATATATTTATGTTGGTATTTTGGTATTTGTGTATGTAAACATTGGTCATTTACTTTTCTGTTGTAAAGGTTAGTGATATGGAGTTATGGTTGATGCAAATGCAATGGGCAATGGTATCTGAGTGTGGATTTAGGAGGTAATATCATGGATAGGAGTAAATAGACATACCATTAGGAGAGTTGAAACTCTGGGGAACAAAAGAAGTCGGCGGTGACCTGGATCCCTCATTCGACGTAATGGACTGGTGCAGTGACAAATTATGCAAGTGAGAATTGGGCGAGCCTGCAGAATTATTTGTCGTCAGTGAGATGGGCATCGGAGTTGATGTTCGAGTTGAGTGCGAGTGGGAATGGATTCTTGAGATGGAGTAGGGATGAGGAGGGGAGCAGGAAGACGATGGCGAAGGTGGCTTCGACTCTGAAATACAAACCAAAAGCGACAGTCATCTCAACATTATCCCCACAGCAATTGGTTTCCTACGAACTGCCATCAAGGATATTGTCCCTTTTATTTTAGTGGGATTGAGCCAATAAAAAAGCTTCTTAAATCTGTCCTATCCTACTCCCTATCTCTACTTCTCCTTCACTCTATTATCCTATACACGATAGATGCATCTTGACAGGCTCTCTAGGTACATACAGTGCCTAGCTGAAGAGTAACCACAAAAAATTCTTGTATTCTAGACGTGTATTAAGTGAGAAAGGGAAAGAATGGAGAGGAAAGAACGTCCATTCCACAACAAAAACCCATAGAATCCCAATTTTATGCTCCTTTCAAACCAAATCAAATTCAATGGACAAACTTTTACTTTTCCTCCTCAATTCCGGAGCCAAAAGACCACAAATAATGTCGTTGAGAATGTGCTAGTTTTATGTATGACGAAGGCATTTGGCCAACTCGTGCTTCCTACATGAAAACATTCTCTCCCAACTAAACCTACCTAAACTCATGCTCTTTTCTCCATAAAACTACATTCTACCACACATACTATAAAGCATAGCCATCTCCCATTCTACTAGTGGATAAAATACATTTTGTGAAGTTGGCATTCTCAAACTCTAGGCTACTACTACATATACCCATACAAAGCACGACATTTACGTAAGTGCACGACTTGAAGTGTGATGTGATTTTATTTTATTGCCCTTATACTGAACTTTCTCCCTCAATTTAAACTTACTTGACTGCTGTTATTTCTCAAAGTACGCAGCGACGAAGTATCTACAAACACGTATAGTAGTATATCTTTCACTACATACATATAAAATTATATGTTTTCTTCACTGATATAGCAGTGTGTATCTTCTATTTACGATATTTTGTGAGCAAGTAAATATGGGGCTTGTATATGTACATCATAAATGCGCACAAAATAAAATAAAGCACTAAAAGATGTAGGTGTGATTGTGAGTGGAGTGTGCTATGTTGAGGTTGATGATATTCTGACTGGCCTACCTTCTATGACTATATAGGAGTCTCTTTGGTGTAGGAACTGAAAGCTAAAGTCAATTTGTATTCTATGCAGGCTTTGTGAAGTATGGTGTTGGGCTTCAGAGGCTTTACCTTCCTCTAAATTATACAGACAGATAGTGATGGACTAAAAATCCACCAAAGCACAGATGAACAGATGAAGTTGAGAAAGTTTCCCTCTCTTTTCTATAGTCGATGTCTATACTTACACGGTTTCTCCATCTTTTCCTTCGAAACAAGTTATGCTTTGCATTGTAAATTTTAACTTCGCAGAGTCGACACACGCAGGGCCCAGGGAACTTTATTTATGTATCTACGTGTATAGCAAAGGCTTATTGGTGAAGGAAAACTTTTTCTTATGAAGTTTATGCACCTATCTTCATGTATGGACCTACATACAAATCTGTAGTTAAACAAGTATTAATAGGAATGCGCTTATGTATTGTTAGTTAGTATTAGCATGCAGTGAAAGTATAGCTAAAGTGGCAATCGTGAATTAATTATTTCCCCAAGGGGGACTTTCTTTCCGCCTTCACTTCACCTTGTGCCATTTAATCACAGTCATTTGGGTAAAACTTTATTTTCTCACAAGACCTTTCTCTCTCATTACGCTAAAAGTCTTTCCTGCTTCTCTCCTACAAAAATTTCTCTCTTACCAATCTAAACTAAGCAAATAGGGAAACTATTTCAAACAGTACAAATGTATAATGCACAGTTTCATTTTACTAGATTTTCCTTACTTTTCCTAAACAAGGACTGTGATTTTATTTAAGCTAGTTATTATTACCGTTCTGCTCTTGATGAGCTAAAGTTTTTAGTTTGGATATAACGAATACTATAGCATAATACCAATGGAACCATTATATCTTCTAAATCATAAAGTAGGAGTTAGTACTGTAGTAAACTTTTGCATGGATGGCTCATTCAACTTCAGTTGATCGGAGTTGATGGATTAATCCTGTCTCTAGCCGAGTTTAGCACGGAATCGGCAGTGTACAACGAAAAGCCATCCAACTTTATGCAACTTCTACTTTTACAGTTACTGA
>JABASI010003989.1:0-15038 GCA_019776505.1 Tomocerus nigrus | reverse complement strand
CTTCCATTAGAATTAGTTTCAGTACTTTAGCAAGTAGGGGCTATGACCAGCATGTGTGTATAGAGATCACATAGAGAGATGCTCTAGGCCTTTCATTTAGCAGCAGAACTAGTTTGGAGAAAAGTTGCGCCGAGTGTTTAATGGAACAGAGGGGCAGAGCGTGTCTCCCTTCATTTATCTCTTTTCCTTTTGCCTTCACGTAACACTTACACAGCGACATTTCTGTGTGACTGGTTTCTCCAGCTAGCCAGAAATATATATGACAGTAGACAAGCAAACCAGCACAATCGTAAAGGACGCTCTAATAAATGATGTCATGGAATATTTAGTAAGGAGTTCGTTGGAAAAGTCCCTTAGTGATCCCTCTCACATGCTTTCCCTCACAATATTAACAACTTCAGCAAATACAAGCAAAAAGAATGCAGAATAAACTAGCTAAGCTTTCTCTTCCACCAATTCTTCACCAGAAATATGCTACTGCATCTCTAACAGTAATACACACCCCATTTTCCAAAAATAGAGAGCAATCTAAAACGTCCTAGACATATAATGCGTCTTTCCAACGAAAAAATCTTTAGTTTTTCTATTAGCCGTATGTTACACACGACAACAATAGAATTCTTAAGTATCCCTAGCTCTGAGTACTTTTAACTACTATAAGGGCATTGTTCACTATAAGAAAAACAAAAGATACTAAGCTATGCTACAGAGCAACATGAAAAATTGCCCTTGCTTATTAGGCCAGAAGGTCGAGAGCTTCTTAGTGTCAGATTTATGGCTCGTATACTTTGTTTTCCCCATATCCTCTCATGTATACCATTCTTGTTTATATAAGAGCGTACCTAAAGACACCCTGTAGAAATTTTAAGTATTTAGCTTAGCTGTTAGAGAAATCTTAGTGCTTAGTCTATGAAATTTCTTCATACCTTAATTTCAGTGTGAATATACATATAAAGGTATAGGCACTCTACTAGTCAAGGCTGAAAGTTATTCTGTAAGTGTAGGGAAAGCTAAGCTCAGATAAGACGAGATAATTCCCTGTTTTCGCAAGCTCATCTCATTACAATTTGTTCAGCTGTCAGGGATCCTGCTCCTGGTCTTGGGCATATATCTAAATTTGGAATTGCACAAATACATGGAACTTTCCCCTGACTTCTCTGCAACGGCTCCTTACGTACTTGTTGGCACTGGACTTCTCATTCTCTTCTTGGCTACTCTCGCCTGCTGCTGCACTGTCAAGGAACAACCCATCTTGCTTTACATCGTAAGATCATTTATTTCATTTATTAACTACCTAGATCATTCTTCATCATTAAATCAGATATATAGCTTCCTCTTCCCATTATCCCATTTAATTGTTTGCTATAAACATAGAATACAAATAATCTGAAATGAATCGATATACAAAGTTAGTTAAATCAAATTAATGTTGATAGCTTAAGGCAGCAGGGCAGCATTGATTCATCTTTGAAAATAGTGAGTATACAGTGATTCTCGTTATTTATTGACAATGTCATAGCTGGAGGATGTACTTTATCTGGGACACAGTGAAAAAATAATGATATTGGGGGAAAATGTAACGTCAGTAGAAAGTAGGCATAGGCATAGCATCTCCCCAACTTTTCCCGATAGCTTAAGCAGGATATTTGTGTATACAAAAAGGAACGGTTATTGTATTCCATTCTTATCGTGAGTTGGAGGAAAAGTATGATCATTACAGCACTGCGGATGTTTGATCATGTAGGGAATATTTACGCTGAAAGGTTTAGAGCTACAATAGTTGGAACAGAAGTAAGCTTCCCACGGATTCATAATATAAACACGTTCTGTGATAAGTACATGAGTCAATTTTGTAGCACGTCTCAAAAAAATCAATCGATAGTCTGTGTTACGAATAACGAATGACAATTTATTAGTGTTATGTATCTGTAGACATGGCTATGTAAGAAAAAGTAAATATCTCAATTCTAGCATGGATTTTTATAGCTTTATAGCTAGCAATCATTTTAAAGGACAATCAAAGTATCATTTAGGCTCTCCGTGGATCCATCGCCAAAAGTGTCCAACACTAGTGTAATTCCCCATAAATAAAGCGCTAAGTTGAGACAGCTTAGATTGTAAATGTACATTGTCGAAGATTTATTAGAGAACATAGGTACGCTCACAGTTTTTCCCAAGATGTTCTTGCAAAGTAAACATTGTACTTACAGATATTGCATAGATATATACATACATAGGTTCGACAATAAATCAAAAGCGTCCTTTATTTAGTATGGAGCGACTGGAAGATTTATGACACATTTTTAATTGAAATGTATTTTTGCGTTAAATGGAGCTGGAAAAGAATTTTTCTAATATCTATAATTCTTTAAACTGTCACGAACTCAGTACGCAGCTTTTCTGGCGATCGTTTTTGTGGTTGAAGTTGGAGCCTGCATCTCTGGATATGCCTATAGATCAAAATTACGCTCTTCCTTTCAACGAGGACTGAATAGTTCACTTGCTGTCTACAATCAGGATCATGCACGCTCCTCGGCTCTCAACTCTTTGCAGACAACGGTACGAATAATAAATGGCCTTCCTCATTCCTCATATCCATTAGCATTATTAGCGACTATTTTTAATTTATACACGCTATTTGTCACTACATTAATTTTTATTTATCCACAGCTCTATAAAAAGAGTGGATAAAAAATAATCAAGTCCAGATGTGCAATCCAAATAAATAGATTGTCAACAGTGCAACTGTAGCTTGTTATCGTTGGCCGTTGTATAAAATGTGTTTCAAGACATACAATTTCATG
This sequence comes from Tomocerus nigrus, assembly GCA_019776505.1. NCBI lineage: Eukaryota > Metazoa > Arthropoda > Collembola > Entomobryomorpha > Tomoceridae > Tomocerus > Tomocerus nigrus. The sequence goes on along the minus strand of JABASI010003989.1, from coordinate 12,234 downwards.
TTGCACAATAGATTACATGAGTTTCAGTTGTACGATTAGTTTTTACTGGTAGCTGTGTGAAATGATAACTGTTTTGTTTTTGCAGCTTCACTGCTGTGGAATTGAAGGCTATGCGGATTGGTATACAACTCCTTATGGAAGAGTACCTGGATCATGCTGCAAGACAAACATGGGATGCGACACCAAAAATCCTATCTTGATCTACAACACGGTAAATGAATGAAAGAATAAAAGAGAATAGATGCATTGTTGTCATTTCTCAACCTATAGATTGCCATTTACTGGGTGTTATATTGTTCTTGTGTTTTTATTTTGTTGACACAGGGATGCTACGCCTTGGTCACCAACTTTTTAACGGCTAAAGTGGGAATCGTGGCAGGGGCGGCGTTGGCATTGGCTTGTTTCCAACTCTTTGGCGTGTTCTTAACTGTCTGTTTGGCTAACTTGTTGCAAAAAACGAAATACGAGCAGATGACTTGATCGGAAAACATTGAAATGTCCTCGTCTATGAGTGCGATGAATTCTATTCACAGCCTTTGAATTTATGCGTTCTCATTTTCCACATTAGTTGTTGTTTTGTTTTCGATATGGAGAAATTTTCCTATAATTTGTTGTATTTGGCACCATTACATAGTAATGTACGGACGTATCGCAAACAATGTCTATATTTATTACCCTTTATATACAAATATTTTCCAAATATTATTTCGTCTGTTATCTACGATCTTGTTTTGCTTTGTATGCTTCTCCATTGTTGATTTAATAATCATATTCAGTTTTGAGCTTGAGGCTAGGGAAATTTTCAACTTTTACTAATTAAGCCACAAAATTCTTCATAATTCTCTATGAAAATACTCTGCTGTAGTCCTCTGTCATAAACTTCAAAAATACTCCATGTACCTAACATATCAACGTTCGAATGCGTATTTTATCCATAACTCTGCCGAAGCAAAGTCAGCAAAATTTTAACATTCCCAAATCAATGTAATGTGAAATGAAGGCTTGTGAAAATCAGATATTTCTGCTGAATATGCAGCAAAGTCATGAAAAGTGAGGATGGTATCAGGGCTAACTAACTCAATTTACCGTGTATGTATGCGAGGAGTATAGGAAAATGTAACCAATATGCGTTCCGAAGACATTTCTGCTCTGGGCACAATCACAATGAATCTTTGCTGCATTCAGCCGTTCAAGCAAAATATTCAATTTACAAACGTCTATGCGTAGCGAGAAGAGTCTGCTTTAGAAATCGACTTATCGCCTTCAGCATTCAATTCACAGCACAATCCCAGATACTTTGCACACTTCTTCACTTCTGCTAATCATAGAATACAAAATATAAACTACTTATGTATTTGAAATGTAGAGTTGATTAGATTTAGGAATTGCTACACAAAATACTAAAACACATCGCACTACTGAATATTAATACACGTATAAAAGGAAGTTGATAAATATACATTCCAATCCAATCCAATACACTATAAATGCTTAATTAAACCTATGATCGTATGTTGATCCATACAAACCCAAACATAGCTAGCTCACAAAGAGAAACGTTGATTAGTGACTATAAATAAATAAGTAATAGCACAATTTATGTAATAAAATCCTTTAAGGGGCACTTTTAATATATGTAATAAATGATAAATAATCCTCGTATTTAAAACAAAAGCAAAGATACTATATCGTCTGCGTCTTCTCATTTACGTTGAGACATTATCCACTGTCGCAGTTAGCTAACGGGTATAGCCACCTATTTGCCATTGACAAACTAATCAATTTTACTCGCTAAGCATTGTTATCACCATGTACAAACTTTTGGCTATTTTGCATTCCTTACCATAGTTGTAAATACAACAAAACATAAATCTCATCTCAATCTACTCAATCAGTATTTTGTCGATTAACCACTTTGCTTGTTTTGCAGAACTTCTGTATTGCTAAATCATGAAACATGCCGGTGAATTGGCAATACACTGCTTACGAAAATGCTAATATTCTAATATTTTCAATTAGGAATTAAAAAGGATTGACTTTTCCATAAACAGGTTTTTGTTATGTACCCCGTAAATAGATTTTTACCTTTTGAATTGTAAAAAGATGGCAATTCTAAAGGGTACCAACCTATTTTGGGTAGCAATACTTGAACTATTACAAAATTGTCCCATAATATTATGTATTTGAATTAGTATAATTATACTGACTACCAGCACAGGTAGTAATAATATCACAGTTATTAAGATTATTGTGGACCACTTGAACATACATGTTCATCAGTCTCACATCAAAAGTTACGTAAAATAAAAAATAATAATGTATAACATGACATGATGCATGTGTAATAAATATATCTATTCGTTTCTATTTAATAAGGATAAAAATTCTCTTCAGATCTATTCTTCTAAATTGTGTGCTAAATCCCTCACCAAAGACTTAAAGTGTCTTCCTGTGAACCGTTTGATCCTTTTATACCAGGGTTTACTTTGATAGTCCGTAATTATTTTTTCGACGACAGCTCTTCCAATATCCTTCTCGTTAGAAGATGTTTTATCATCGTTATAAGTCCTCCATTTGTACTTGCTCTTATGTTTTCTTCGGCTAGTATACTCATCCGAGATGACTACATTCGTTTCCGATTTGATTCTGTAATACTCATCCGTGATAGCGGATTTCATATCCCAAATATCATCTTGGAACTGTGCTTTTTGAGTATCTGTTAGACTATCCAATTTATGGTCCACGCTTCTTATAAGGTTCACATTGAACGTTTGCAAAACTTTGTTGAATCTTGGATAGTCATAGTTGTAATCTGTCTGCTGCTGCTGCTGGTTGTCGTATTCCGAGTTGTAGTAATATCGATTGTCACCATAGTCAGCCTTATTATAGTATTGACCGTATCTTCTCTCGAACTTTTTTCCCACGATGAGACTTAGCGAACTAAGGGACAGACACCAGATCAGTAACTTTCGGCAAGCCATAGAAATCCGATTGAAGATGAGACCTAATAATAAAAAGATATTAGCGATAATTCCAAAGATTAATATTTTTCCCAAAAAGAATTTCTATTAGCACTGATGAAATCATCTGGCCACTGATTAAAGTAGTGCTAACCTTAATAACAGTATGAAATGAATCCAAAGAATAATTTTCAGTCAAAGACTATTACTTATTATTGAGACGCAATTCTTAAGACTGGGACAAAAACTAAGACAGCTCACTTATATAAGTGCTGATAATCGTACTACATAACATGCATAAGCATAATTGTATATACCTACCTACATGACCTAATCAACCTCATTTATTACATGTACAACTACAATAATTATATTATAATGCATTTCTACGCTAGCATCCAATCTGAAGCGGATCTTTTCTTCATCAAACTGCACTTTTACCCTGTAATGAAGTAACCCCGTGTCTTGACTGAAATTGCAATTTCCTATAGCGGTCGACAATATCCGCCACGTAAGTAACCGGAAATCCCAGTAGAGACTTAAAATGTCCATTTAACATGTTGGGAACTGTTTTATCATGTAACAGTAGACTGAACATGTTCTTATACTGTATCTGTATGGATTTTGCATGTAAAACCTGAAATGATTACTAAACAGATGCCGGTAATGGTAGATTTTTACTAGCTGGCGTGTCCTGAAGGTAATGAATGCTATAGGAATGGGCAACACCAGGTCATGTATAGTACAATGTAATAAACGAACAAATTAACAATTAGGATTGGGAATAAGACATATTTTTTATTATGACTTGTCAAACCACGTATTTTCCATGCCTTTACTTTACTCTTGATTATATTGTGTATTTATTACAATTACTCGTAAGTACAACAACGTGATAAACATTGAATTCAATATGGATTTGTTCGGAGTCCGGAAAGCTGTAAATCTGAAACGCATAGGTTTTCCTTCTGCTCAAAATCTCTATTGTTAAGTACGTCATAAATCTATGTAATTTTATTTGAAGAACATTTGTATTTTTTCCTATCCTCTACAGACAGATTCGGGATAAAATTAATAAATTAACAAGAAATTGAAAACTACCTACTCACACGTAGTAACTAGATACACAAAAACTTTGTTTCACATGACTAGAAATTATTTTTCAAAAATATAGCATCAGTAATGAAAACAAGCTCGACAAAAAGATATCAAATACAGAGACACATTCTAAACACACGGAAAAGATTATGTACATATTTAAGTAAGAACCTCTGAATTTTACGTATAACAACAATATTATGTAGTAGGTATGTATCATCAACGTGATATGATTATCTAGTTTAACAATGAACACAGAATACATTAAAAAGCAGTCACTTCACAGTTCATTAACATTAACATTTAATTTAATCTAAGTAACTAATAACGAGACCTTTAATAAGGAACATTTCCCCAAATCAGGACTAACCTCCTTTTAGTATGTTCACTTATCTTAACGAACTAGTAACAATTCTATTTTGGTATTTAAGGGCACACTTGACTCTGAATTTGTTGCCTTACATATATAGTAGTTTGTTTACCGCAATACTTACACCTTACACATTTGTAATTCACATAAACTATAACTAAATATTCACGACAGTGATAATTGCATTTTGACAACAACTAATGCGACTTTCTCAAGGGTGTACGTATACTAGCCTACTATTATTTAGTTGTATAATTCCATGCTATTCTGCAGGATATTGTGATTTAACAACATAATATATCTGACATTTTTATAATACAAATGAATTCCAGTTTTGTAAAAAAAAACTTTGCGCATCATGTTATTATGGCCACATAATGTTACAAGGACTACGAACTCTTATCGAATAGTTTTATGTACGTTTATAAATGTTGAGAGGCTAGCCTATGATATTTTGTGCAATTGTATTGCAAGTACTTTCTTGTCGAAAGCTTCCTTTTCCTAAATAAAAATTCTACCTAAAAATATTTTCCCATGGTCGAATCATAAAGAGTCCGAAATATGATTTTATCGAATCGATGGGAAACCTTTCCATTCCGTTTCACTTTCGAAAAATCCTTTTAAACTGGTACATTACAATTTGTAAATACAAATACAACTAAAATACAATTTGCTCTTACTCATCTTCGTCATAGGCATTCAGCAGCCAAATTAAAGGCACATACCTAAATATCATCATAATCGTTAGATACTTTTTGCTATACAACATATTTAAATAGACCTAATTAAATGGGAATTCTTAGCGAATCCATAACACTCAATGAATGGAACACGGAAACAACAACTTTGTCTACAAAATTACAGATGCAACTAACCGCAACAATTTAGCACCTCCAAGTTACATTTGCAACATAAAAATCAAACTCGTAAGCTAATAACACATTCATGTAATTACTCTTAGCAAGAAATACACTGTTACTACCAATAACAGTATATATTACATAGTTTGCACATAATAGCACAAGACAATTGTTTTTGACTTTTTGTCTCAAAGCATAGCAAGTACACATGAGAATTGGGAGATACAATTCACAAAAATGTCAAAAACAAACAAAATTACTACCTTTTTCCATTACTTTTTTTCCTATCCTATATTATAAAACATGACGTTGCAACGAATTTATCAATTACCCATCCCTTGTAAACATTAAGTGCACTTAAGCGATAATTCCGGATTCAGCATATACAAACAAGTCTTAACAACATGAATCAACAAAACAATCATGAAAATTTGAAATTATTGCGGCCAAAATTTATAATTATATTTTGTCTACAAGATCTTCAGGCAAAAACTATTTATAACAAAGATATACTCACGAAAATATTAACAAAGCGTTTACAGATTAGATTTTCATACGTTATTTGCGATGAGTGCATTGATAATGCGCAATTATGTCACAAAATTGCTTCATATTTATCCACGATTCTTATACTAATAATACCAAGAACAAATTGAACTTATATTATAGTTAACGAACATTATCAGAACAATTTTATAGAGGTAGATTCAGATTTGTCTACTGCACTTCTCTCACTATAGTTATGATAAGTCAGATAATGCAGACATAACTATTTATCAGCGATAATGCTATTTACTTACATCTTATACAAAGGTGTGCTTCGCATATGCTAATTGGACAAGACAATTAAGCTAACTAACAATAATTAGGTAATACATGTCTACACCTGACTTAATAAGGACTTGTTTGTTTTCTCTCACAGCTCACAATGATTTGTATGTTTAAAACGATGATTGGATTTGCGGTTAACTATGTTTGGTGACATAATGGTCAGACCTAACATTAAGTACAAATCTTACAGTTCGTAAGTGAAGAACCGATTCCTGAATTTTCCTTATGTACACATTTTACTTGATTGCTTTCTTATAGTAAAGCTATTACAGCACCAGTTATCTCGTGTGTCGTACCCATACATAAAACATCAGTTTCCGAAATCGATAACTTAACAAAGATTTAATTCCTACTTTACATAATACATCCAAGTGCCAAAGAGTTGACTTGTAATAATTAGTCTCAGACTAAAACACGAGGCTACAAAAAGTCTTGTTCATTGATCCATAGACTTATTGGTAAATTCTTATCTCTATTATACAGTAATTAATTAATACAATGGTTTGGAACAACATAATCAGTGAAGGTCAACTATATTTATATATTATACTAAGAAACTACAGATGATCTATTAATAACTGCAGTCGCAGTTCAAAAATGAAATGAAAGATTGGATACATCTGTTAGTAAACCAACTTTATATTATAATTCTTGATTAGTGAATGAAGAGCAACTATTGTTAAATTAAGACTTAAAAATCACAAGGATCTAGATATAATTCACTATTTAAACTAGAATTGGTACCAGGACTCACGGTATTAACGGAATTTTGAGCTTCAGTACTACTTGGAGGTGTTCTGCTGTGACCACGACCTGTACGCTCTTTGTCTCCCTGATGAATACTCCTGAGATGATTTTTCATTTTATCTGGTCGTGAAAACTCCCTGGAACAAACGGGACATGGAAAAACTTTACGCATATTGCCCTCATGGTACAAAAAGGCATGACGTTGGAAACTATATTTGTTCTTGAAGGTTTTCGGGATACGCAGCTTTTCACATTCAATGCAACGATAGACACCATCTTCGATTGAAGCGTATTTAAACAGATCCAGTCCTCGCACACTCATTTCTGATAATGGCTCCGAACTGGAAAGGTCAGGTGATAGGAACAGATCACCTTCGGGATCTAAATCCGGACTATGCTCACCATCCGAAATTTTTTCTCTTTTCAGTGGCGGCTGCGAGGGTGTTCCGGCATATCGTCGAGGAATTCTTCGTCTAACTCCTTGTCGTCCTGATGCTACTGGCTTCAAATCTGGAATTCGTGTCTGCCCTTCTGTGATTAATCCAAAGTTCACCATTAGTATTACTATATGATCATTTTTTGAGAATTCTTATTATATTACGCTCATCTATAGTAGATAGTATACGGGATATAAATCAAAAATATATGACAAAAAATATCCGAGGTAAACACAAGATAAATAGCGTCGAGATTTTTAGTATGATTAGAAAATTGTCTTTGAAGGATCTTACTTGCTCCTGGTATCTTCACTGCCTCGGTGATTTGATTTTCTCCCGGAAGATTCTTTTTTGGCTGCCGTCCCCTTCGTTTTTTGGCAACAGCTACTTTCTTATCAGGAGTTGAATTGACAGGAGCCGAGAGATTATTCGAATGTGACCTATCCTTCGCAGCTTTCGTCTTGTGTCCTTGATGTCCGTGTCCATGTGAGTGACTGTTATGGGCACCTCCTCCACTTCCATTGACATTGATACTAGAATCACAGCTAACGTTGTTACTACTGGCATTGCTATTAACTTGATGGTACTGATTGTCACTGATTGGGTTGCTGCTGCTATGACTCGGGTTATTATGACTATTGTTGCTAAAATTCTGAAAGTGATGATGCATGTGGCCACTGTTACTTGGTGGTCCACTCCCATTTGCATTGCTGACGCCATGATTTGAGTTCGTGTGACCCTGACTATTATTATGATGACTGTTATTGCCACTACTTTGGTGGCTGTTATTATTACTATTATTACTGTTGGTGTTGTTGCTTCCACTGCCATTTTCTGATGATTTTTCCGAGTCCTCGTCATCACTCTCGAAGCTTGATAACCCCCTGATGGACAAAGCTTCTGCCACTTTAAGTACATCGCTTAGATCTTTCTCGTCGATTGAGATCTCTCCACGATACATGAACTCCAACAGGGTCTTCAGATGTGCAAACTTCATATCGTGGAAAATAAGAATGGGATGCTTCTCTACGGGTGTCTGGTTCACAAACATTGCTTGAAAATAAGGAGAACATGCTGAAAGAACTATTTTATGAGCTTTTAGGAACTTTCCTTCAACGGCCAAAGTGACGTCTACCAAATTTTCAGACTGCAGCAGCGACTCGAATACATTCACCATGTTCGACCGGTGATTGTTCCATTTCAACAGAAAGTGCTGACTTTGTTGCAGAGAGGATGATTGAGGAAGCGTCATTTCGATGAATTCCCTTTAAATCTTCAATTGTCTCTTGATAAAACAGACTCAGTTCCTGCAAAAATTCAAAACAGTCAAAATTAATCAAATATTTAAGTGTTAATAAAGATTATACTTTAATGCATTGATGAACATAAACTAAATTACAATTACTTAACTACCACATTCACATCAAACAAGAATGCTCTCCGACAGATTGAGAAGGGAGTGCCGGAGTACCTTTTGCACTGCCTATTGTATCAAATATCCTATTAACTATTTTACATGGAACATTGCATCATATACATGACATGACAGCAATAGAGTAATTATTGGACACAAGAAGATATTTTTTGTAAAACGTCTTTGTGCTTAAATTAATTGCCGCCAGTAATCTTCAATCAATGAGTTTACGGATGATTAAGGCTATAACGTGGATGTTTCTGACTCTGACAGTAGTTAGCTCTCTGTTGCTCCTGCGAATTAGTGACACTTGTGAGGAATCTGATGAAACATACTAAACTAAGTTAAGCAATAAAGCTCCTAATAATATTATCTACCATTGATTCCATGTAATTATGCCAGTTTATCTAGTATTACTTCGGTTCGGAGTTCGGAGTTCCATTGATTGTTGATTAATAACCCTACAACAATATTATAAATCTGTACATCTCAGATCTCACTATCTCACTAATCTCACTCACCTCGACACAATTTGTATACACCATAATATATTCTATGAAGAAATGGTATGAGATAAAAATGGGCGTAAATAACAATTACGAAACGATATGTCTATATGTAGGCGTATTTAATACAGTGCCAGTGCAGCGTGTTCAAAATAATGCACTTTGATGATCGCAGCTCTCGGTAGTAACCTCGTTTTCTTCTAATTTGTCATCATAGTTAAATACTCAAAACTCCTGGAAAATATTTGAAACTGAGAGGAAACTTCCAAATAGTTGTGCAAACGCTACCTTCGCATCAAATATCAGGCTTATTCAAATCCTTATTTCACAAAACGCACACATTTCCTTAATGTTTACCGAGTTCACCCTATTTCACATTATGCTAATTATGTTCATTTGTAAGAACCTACCCAAGTGTTCACCAATAATTATGTACTTTGTTTATGTACTACTACCTACCTATATATTTCCCATTCGTTCATGCTCTAGTGTACTCAAACTCGATACTATGCATGTATACGCTAATGCTACCCCTAAATTATTAAGATGTTATTTACAGGATGTGTAGATGCATGCTACATAAACACAATAATAATTAATCTCTTAGTTTGCTAGGCTGAATAGATTTTCGTTTGCTATTTCACCTTTTAGTATTAAAAAAAGACAATTGAAGTAGGTATCACTATCTCTTCAAATTGATTTTGAACTGAAGTGGCTCCAAAAATGTTGCTGTAAACTGCAAAGAATGTTGAAAGACAGGAACACATGTAACTTAAATGGGGTTAATAATATAAGAGTAAAATATCTGACAATTCCGTACCCTCTATATCCAGAGACTACAATTTCTATCTAGGTGCATATAAATTATATTCTCTTGTTTTCGTTATGCTATAAAAATGAGTATGTATTCATGTATCATGTTTCTGCTATCCTTTTGTGTGTAGGTAGAGTGTTACATAGAGTTAGCTATAAAGATGTGTTAATTCTGCTAGTAGTATATGATTGATGATATGACTTTAAGTATTTTATCAATGTTTCCCCAATGGTTTATCTCCTTTTAGTTGGGGAAACAGAAAGAAACCGAAGCAATTTGTAGTCTGCAGTAAATATAATATATCATTGTGCTATGCTCCATAGATGCCATAATAAATACTTGCTATAATGGTAAATAGAAACATATAGCTGCTATATGAATAAATACACGTAGCAAAAACGTAGTATTTACCAGAGAAAGAATCGAGTTAAACTTGTGACGGTCACAATAATCCCTCGATAATAATAATAACTGCTGTATGCTGACTTTCCTGACAGAAACATACACCACACCACAGAATGGGAACCGCAAGGCAAAAAATAATCTAATCTACCCCTTCAGTTATTGATGACATTGTTGAGTCAACACATGAAGCTAACTGCGTACAGAATTGTCGTGCCCATTTTAAAGTAATATAATTTATTCAGGGCACAGAAACAATCCTAATGACAATAGAGACATCATTTCGCCGAACTAACATCTAGGTACTTAACTTATTGCACCACTACTATTTTAAGCTATTTCTATTGCTATCAATATTTTTGACTCGTTAAATCAATCTCTGCTCTGGTATCACGTTATGTAATCCCTTCAAATTAGCATGAATCAGGATTACGATTTTTGTAATGAAGTAACAGAACTAATTTAGAAATTCCATGTAAGTATGACAAAAGATTTCTTGGTAAGATATTGTACCTATCAGATATATGTACCTAAATTATCATACTTTTAAATTCTGTGACATAAATCAACATTTCTTAAGATGTCCTCTTACCATCGAAAGTCAACTCATATCCTACACACACTGAAAATGTTTTAGGAATTTGAGATATTTAGGGGGATTTAATTTAAGAAAATGGCTCACTTTCTAAGAAAGATCATAGATAAAATTCCTTAGTCACACTTATGGTGTTATGTGATATTTTATGTGGATTTTGTAGTTAGTGCTGTATACATGAAAATCATAATTGTTTGTATAGCGAATAGTTAAGTCGACCTTGGTCAATACCGAATGAAATAAACAGCACACATGTACATTTCTGAGTAATCAGCCTGAATCCATTACATTGGTATGTACCTACACACTAGATGAGCATGAAAAGGAATTATATTCTTAGATATAATGAAGTACGATTTGTTTACCAGAGTATTTATACAGACACTTAAATTGGCCTATAAAATATTCAAATGACTTATATAACGCTTCCCCATTTAAATTGCAAAGTGGTTTGTACTTTAGAAACATGGTTTGGTATATGTAAACAGTGACACTGACAGCTTTATCCTTCTCACTTTTTGCCCTACTTATTCATGCTAACGATGAAGCAAGAACTAATAACTTTTGAAATCTAATCATTGAATGAAATCAATTACACATGGTTAAACAGAGGAAAACTGTAGGTGAGTGCAAATCTTCACGATTAGAAATTAGTCGTTTGACTTCCTTTCTTTTCTTCCTCCATAATTCAATTTAATGACACTAGCTCGCCTCGAGAACCTCCACTTTGGAGGAATTATAGCCTATATCTTCAAGTGCTGGTGTGCTATTTACGGCTGTTTTATATCATAATATAATTGTATATAACATGTGGAGATGGGCAATTTTGTGTACAGACAGCCCAAAGAATGCAGAAGCCTTATTCTATTAATTGGGAAAAGCTATAAACTTGGGACTAGTGGAGGACGTGTGTCGTTACGGCATCTAAAATTGCTATATCCCTCACTATTTAATAGTGGTAATACGAACGAGGGTGTATGAATCGGTTGTTTTCGCGTTTGTGCGTGCGCAACCTGCCAATATTCTTTTATTCTTTCCTCCACACACACACACACAACAGAACATCTGAAAGGAAAAGTTTCTCTTACAGACGGCATTTCTAATTGTTGTGCATCTATAATAGTTTGACGTTACATAGCTACCTCCTGAATCACACCTCAGAATACTTATCTTTTAATTATAATGAAATCAAATTAATTA
>JABASI010003988.1:0-15046 GCA_019776505.1 Tomocerus nigrus | reverse complement strand
TATTGGAAATCGTTTTTCGTACTTTTAATTTTTTGATGAATGCACTCAAAAGCCACTTACCCACTTACACACTATTACTACAAGAAAAACAATCATTTCACATTGTAAACTTATTAACCAAAATTAATCTCTTGATAAACATAATACTTAAAACATAAGTATATTATATGAAACTAATAATTGGCAAAAATATTTACCCAAGCTTTTGGGCTTAATATAGAACACCTTTTTACACGTTCTTCTTTTGTGTGTGCTTGCAGATAACTTCAAATCAAATAGGTCAAGTATAAGCAGAGAATGAGAATAAAGCAAGTATATTAAAATGATGAACTGTACTCAGAGCTTGTCCTGCCTGAAAAAGAATTCTATAATAACAAAAAATCTGGTTCAAATATTTCGATGGAAGTCGCACGCTAACGTGGAATCTATAAATGGGTCGTTGGAAGAAAAGCGCAAAGAATTTGCACAAGGACCAGATCTGTCTCACTTTATCTCAGGAGCAGTAGACCAGGGTGAAAAATGGGAAGATTACAAAGGAAAATTAAAGCGAGAAAAAGGAGAGTCGGAGCGGTTACGTTTACCTCCGTGGCTTAAACGGGAAATACCAATGGGCAAGAATTATGCTCGTATAAAAGAAAATCTTCGTGGTTTGAATTTGCATACTGTATGCGAAGAAGCTAGATGTCCGAACATCGGAGAATGTTGGGGTGGAAGCGAAAGCCACACTGCAACAGCAACTATAATGTTGATGGGCGATACTTGTACAAGAGGATGTCGATTTTGCTCAGTTAAAACTTCAAAAGCCCCTCCACCTCTTGATCCAAATGAACCTAAACATACTGCAGAGGCAATTAAGGCCTGGGGACTTGATTATATTGTTTTGACATCTGTTGACCGAGATGATTTACCCGACGGAGGATCTGCACATGTAGCCGAAACAGTTATGCATTTGAATAGGGAAATACCCTCTCTACTTGTCGAAGTTTTGTCCCCTGATTTCCGAGGAAATTTAGATCACGTTTCTACTGTAGCTACGTCAGGTCTTAATGTGTTCGCTCATAATGTAGAAACTGTTGCGAGGCTTACTCCGTTTGTCAGAGATCCTCGAGCCAAATATAAGCAGACTATGGATGTTTTGAACCATGTTAAAACTGTTAAACCAGATGTAGTCACAAAATCATCCATTATGCTTGGATTAGGAGAAACAGACGAAGAAGTTTTACAAACCATGCTAGATCTAAGGGCAGTTGGTGTCGAATGTCTGACCTTAGGTCAATACATGCAGCCAACCAAAAGGCATTTAAAAGTTGTTGAATATGTCACACCAGAAAAATATTTTCATTGGGAGCAGAAAGGAGGGGAGTTAGGATTCCTATACACTGCCAGTGGTCCCTTAGTTAGAAGTTCCTACAAAGCAGGAGAGTTTTTCATCAAAAATATTATTGAAAAGCGTCAGGAAGAAAAATCAAATAAATGAGAACAATCTCTATATTAAAACAAAAGTGAATGCCATGTTAGTAAGTTATAGCAGAGAAATATATATTTTCCCCGAAAATTTTATTTTGGTTGGTACACCCGCATGACGCATTTATCTCTTAGGCACTCGCATCTTTATCTACTATAATAGATTTTATCAACACTAACACAAAATAAGTTTCTCTTAGTATGATTGAAATTATAGTGCGTACTGCGTAGCTATTCAACCATATTATTATATTATTGTCAGTTTTATAAATGATCTGATTTAATGTAATTCTAAATTACGGGTGCTCGTATTTATAATCTGTAGAAAATTATAAAATTCCTTTAATAAATGCCTATTCTGGCTATGTTCAACTTATTTATAACAGCTTCGTGAATTCATTTAAAATCTTCTTAGCATCAGACATTATTATCATGTACCGTCCGAAGAATATAAAACATTTTGGATTCTTGCTTTGTAGAGCATACTTATATTCAATATACGTGCAAAGTATAGATATCAAGGAGAATTCATTATTCATATCCAAACCATATATTATTATGTAATCAGTAATCATTATAGTAATATAGCCACAGTTACATTACAAGTAAAATTAGTTACATACAAGTAATTACAGTCGCATTTGTATGCATCTAAAATCTTCGTACATGTTCTTTGGATTCCTGTGTGGGAAATGGAAACCAGAAACCACCATTGAATTCAAATAAATATGTACGTAAATCGTAAATAATTGTAACAAATGCTGCGATGCATGTTGCCTTACGTAATAATTTGGGATAACCTTTTGGCCTTTTTATTTCTTATCATAAGTTTGTTCCTCCCAATGCAATGTCTACTCTGACTGCAGTACAAGGTTGCTAGACACGGGACATACATGCCTAAGTCGAACTGATTAAATTAATAAATCCCCGAATAGCTATTAATTTGCAAAGTAATATCGGATTAAAATGGGAGAAAATAGTAGTCTTTATATATCCATTTTATTCGTATGTTATATATTCTTAACGATCAATCCTGTAGTCATCTTTTCTACAAATGAAATCACTAAAAAAGCAGAAAATAATATGACAGCTGAAGAGTTAGTATTCTTTAATTTTGTCTTTTTGCAATTTTAATTATATACTTAGGTACTTACACATGATTTGACATGATTCCATAATTAGAATTTTTCAGGAACAAAGAATATTGTCTTTGGAAGGAAAACTGGACTCGATACTTAAAAAATTTGAGCAAATCATTAAAACAATTGATAAACAGGGGAAAACGGTACGATATTTTTTTCTTTCAATGTGTAATAATATTATGTATGTATACAGTGCTAAGTTTCAGTGTCAATTTAAGTTAGCCTGAAGCGGAACTTCCTATACATTGCTAGTTGGCACTCACTTTATGTTATTTTACAGTTACGCAAAAATATCGCTGAGCAAAAAATTGAAAAGGCAATTTCAGAAATTTCTTTCGGAGATCTAAATAAAGCCAATACAGTTTGGAAGGAAACACTGAGCAACATTGACGATTCTGAAATTGGGGAAACATTAAAACAAATCATTGTGTCTTCGTATGCTAAGAAGAGAGAAAACTTCTATCGAATCTTGCAGTTTATTTTGAAAAATAAACTGTATTCTGGATTTCCAATGTTATATGGGGAGTTAGAAAAAAATGACCATTTGCACGGTGGATCTGAAATATTTGTTCTTGCTAGAAGTATTGTAAAAGTCTGTGGAAAATCGACTAATTTCTATAAAAATCTTCCAAAACTTGTCAATAATCTGATTTCTGGACCATTTATTCTACAAAATGTTGGAAATCAGGGTTATTTAATAGCTCATGATCACCAAATCTGCACGAGAGTCTCATTTTACGAATGCAACGAAGGATATCCGAAACAAGAAGTTTATGTTCACAAGATCTTAAGCGAAGGAGAATCTGGTGAAGACGAGCTTCGAATTGATAAAAGAGCTCAATGGGAGTTTGTTTTACCAGAAGACGAAGAGCTTCCCTTATCTTCAGGATTTCTCCTAAAGAATGTCAATTCAGGAGAATTCATGATCAGTAAACTTTTAGGAGCTTCAAGTTTTTTCTTACGGCAAAATACAACTTTTTCATCATATTATGCCAAAGAGCGTCAGTGTCAATACATACCCCAAACCGACAAAGCAAAAGGATCCGAAGAAATTAAAATAGGACTAAAACACAAATGGGTTAAAAATACTGATTTCTTTTATGCCGAACATTTTGCAAAGGTACAAATGTTACCTCTAACCAAAAGACCTTTTGTATCAGATAAAGATGAATATTTTTGGAATATCATCCCCGTTAACGAGGAAGATGTGAACAGAGGTCGCAGCCATACAATGCAAACTTATTCAGCAAATTGTGCGTTCTAACTACTTCTAACTTCTAAAATGATAAGTCAACCATCCAACATCCTCGTCCATTGCCATCTATTCATTATTGCAATTAAATGTTTTTTATCACCTAATTAATTGGCAAAATATTACATAGTATATCATCGATTGTATACTTGACTTAATTTAAATGGGTACCCTATTTTTGCA
Organism: Tomocerus nigrus; assembly: GCA_019776505.1. NCBI lineage: Eukaryota > Metazoa > Arthropoda > Collembola > Entomobryomorpha > Tomoceridae > Tomocerus > Tomocerus nigrus. The sequence continues at coordinate 11,005 of JABASI010003988.1, read as the reverse complement.
TATGAATGAATCAGAAAATACTTTAATATGAATTTACATTACATTTTATTATCAACAGACACTAATTGACATATTATACACTTTCTAACTACCTACCTTGCTTGTAAACACAATTGGATCAGGAATAATTCCATGTGATCAATGAATTTAACATATAGCCCAGACATAGTTTTATAAAACTTATCCTACATAATTAGTAACGAAATACAGTTTATAAATTATACAATTCAGTTTTATCAGTTACATTACGAGATTACAACGAAATAGCAGTATGATCCTTATTTCACAATCAATAATATCATAATATACGTGTTACAATCTTATAATTAGACAGTCAATAAACCATGTATAGATAGATATCTTGATTGAATTTAATACTTGTCCTTTAATAAAGGTTAGCCTTTCTGACCTGTATATAGGTAACTTCTTGTAAGTTCATTTCATAATCAATATTGTAGTAGTAGGTAGGTACTCATTTTGTAACATGTAGTAAATTAGCGATGGAATTTGGACATTTGGAAGGAGATTCAAGATTCACCTCACATTATAAAAAGCCCTTAATTCTCATGTTTAAGTCTATATGTGATTCAATCGACCATGGTCTCAGCATTTAATTTATATACATTGATTATCCAGTCCTTCACCATTCCGTTCCATAATTAATAGAATATCTTATTGGTCTGATAATGTAATTGACCTGGCACTACCGGTTAATTATAGTTCCATTTCCAATATTATGTCTAAAAATAATACAAACTAAACATCAGGGTATAAATACCCTGCTGGATGCTTATAATAACGCATAGCCTCATTATTTACTAATACCAATACTACCACATTGTATCTAGATATCTCGATCATCCTACTGTGGAATTGTGGCATCCCGTATCATTAGTATTATGTATCTTTGTCAACTTAATTCCGAAACTCATTTCATTCGGGTTTCCTTGTAGAAACAGTAGTATCTCATACACAACTCCGGATGCTATATACCCATAGATTCTTACTCATTATTTCTTCCGTTTCACATATGCATGAGTTCACAGAGTGTACTCACATCTATGTATCAATCTACCATCCGGCATCCATTCCTCATTTAAATTGGTTCTATCGCAGAAAATATTTCAGGTTACTATTATCCTTAGAGTTGTATGATTGTATGGCGACCTTTGGATTTCGATTTGTAATAAATAGCTTCCAAAGATATAGACTTACCACATTGAATATTATATCAATTATTTTTCTTAGTCGTAGGCGGGCATTCTGTGGTCTACAGTCCACAAGAAAGTGAACTTTGTGTTCTATATGTCCTTGTGCTATTTTAGAATTTTTACACAATCAAAAATAGCTATAAATAAATTATTATGTTAATTGCATATAAGTTTACATCTCGAGATTGCGATGGCTGTATTGTTCCATGGTATATGTACATTATCCGAAATAATCAATGTAATTAAATTGGGGAAAAGTATCTATTACTGCACGCTGTACCTGTACCATTTCATATCATATTTCCACAGTAAACCTGACTGGGACATTGGCACACGAGTATTTTTAGTACATAAACAGCCCAAAGTGCACACATAATAGATTTAAATAGATTTAAAACGCTTATTATACACACATAGTCACATCTTACATCTAAAAATAAAAGAGAGAATTTTCATATCCATACAATCTTCCTGGACCTTACACAATACACTTATGATAAATTATCAACTTTTATAGACCACAACGCAAATGAAATAAGGTTTCTTTGGGAAAGTGGTGGTTATTTCTTTGGCAGTTTCATTTTCTGAATTGAAAAATTCAGTACCTATTCAATAATCGTCTGTCATTATCATTACAACAATGAATGAACCGATGCACGTGCTTTCAGACAGTCCGAGTTTTATAAGCATACGTTTTGTTTAAACCTTCACGTACCTACTTCTGTATATAACTAATAAATGTTCAGTATATTGTACTATCCTTATGACCCTATAATATCTACTAAATCTTACTTATACTTATAACGGATGCACCAAGCTAAATTAAATTAAAAATGTACCTAATCTACTTAATCTGCCAAGAATTGTTTAATTACAAAGAGTTAATATGTGTGGTGCATGCAAGACCTAAACCAAATTTGTTTTGCAAACTTTTCTATCTTAGTATACTATCTACATATAAATCAACAACATTCAGCACAGATATACATGAATACTACTAATAAATGTTCAGTATATTGTACTATCCTTATGACCCTATAATATCTACTAAATCTTACTTATACTCATAACGGATGCACCAAGCTAAACTAAATTAAAAATGTAATCTACTTAATCTGTCAAGAATTGTTTAATTACAAAGAGTTAATATGTGTGGTGCATGCAAGACCTAAACCATATTTGTTTTGCAAACTTTTCTATCTTAGTATACTATCTACATATAAATCAACAACATTCAGCACAGATATACATGAATACACGTAACAACAGCGATATTAATACATCATATAGATATACTTACCATATATTGAAGTACGTAGATATTATATATTACCTATAACATGTACATTCAGAGTGACTATAATAGCATAGGACAGTAGGTAACTTCAGTAATATCTTTGAAGGGTTGACGGGACTCTTATTCATAACTGTTTGCGACTTGTAACTCAGTAAGTGTTCAGTTCAGGGTTTCAGACTTGATATTAGTCGCTATTTACTGGTTTGTAACTTTTCTTTCGCTTCATGATCCTGACAAAAATATCAATCCTAGTTTTAGGTAGCCGAAACAAGTGCTGCGTAGGTTCAAACGGAGCGTAGTTTGAGCCATATTAGAGGAAAGGAACATGTAAAACATGTTGAAACTGAAATATTTCATCTTCACATCATGATTGAAGTTTGGTGAAGATTTTGGCCTTATATCATGCACTGCTGTAGGTATTTCTACACGGAAAATGGGAATTCATGGAAACTTTCCTTGCAAATTGTCTTCCACAAACATGGCAGGTGTAATCTTTGGATTTGGGCTTTGTTTTGGATGCTGTAGCTGCTGCCTTGGATCGTTCATAAAGAGTAATTTGTACCCAGAAAGAGCATTTAATGCAGCACACAAAGGATTGTTTCCGTACTAGTCGAAGGAACATAGAACTTTTGATTTTTCTCCGTAAGTAGCAACATAGCGGAGTTCCAGGAGTCGGTAACCGAGTTCTGCAGCTCTTATTCGTATTCTCCGAATTCTCAACTTCCCCTGTAGAAACATAGTGCAAGTGCAATGTGAATGTCAATATTGATTCACCTATATACCTAATTATAGAATGAAATATACACATGCACACACACTAACCTAGCCGAAAACAGGCAAGATTCGGATCGGGCTCGTTGTAGATACCATATCTCATCTCTGCAAAGGAATCAAAGACCCATTTCATTAAATCCAACAAAGTGACTTCTGTTTCAAACACAATGACGGATAATCTGTCTATTAGTTGTAGTAATTAGGAAAGTTATTAACCGTGTAAGTAGAGAGTGATGAAAGGTCGCTTTAATCCTTTATTCCATACGTTTTTGTTGTCAGCAAATATTGTACAACTCATGTTGCTTCTATCTACAAACATTTCACACTATTAACTACACCTTTTCACCTTTATTCAAAGAGACAGTATGGAAATTGGAGCTAAACTGTTTTTACGCTTATTTTACATACCTTTTTTAGCTAGAATGGGCATTCGTCCAGAGTATTTTCAAGAGAAGAGCTATTATTTCCAGTTACAATTGAATCTTATTCACAGCTCATTCGAAAACCTCCTTCCTACATAAAATATTTAGGGAGTAATGGCCATAACCACAAAGCTACTGGTAAAAGCAGTCTACCTAGTCTATATTCAACAAAATATCTAGCAATCCTACAAAATGGAAGACACATTTCAAAGGCATATAATATCCCATTAGTAAATACGGAGAGTAGGTCTATTTATATAATACAAGTACGTATACAAATAAAAACAACTTACTGGTAGTTTGATTTTCTTAGGTAAGTAGGTAGCTATGACTTGACAGAGCAGACAGATAGCAATAAAACTTCCGTAGATTCTTGTTACATATATTATTGTTTGTAGTATAAAGGTCCTTCACCGCTGCCCTTATTCCTATAGGCGTAAAATCCAATAGAGTCATTCAGATAGATGCCATCAAGCATTATCTATGTAATGTGCAGCATAAAGCTATTACTTTCCTCTTTTTGTAGGTATATAAACCTTGTAAGTACTAGCGTATTTACTATCTATGTGTTAAAAGGACAGTTCTATGTACACACTCGATAAAAGTACCTTTAACAAATGACAATCACTCTTTAATTCATAGTGTTCGTATAATATTATAACATAACCTCTGAAAATACGTCTCTGCCTCTTTCAGTCGACTCATTTAAAGCATCCTATTGAAAATTCATGCGACAAAACATAGATCCGCTACTCTGTGTATGTTTACGTGGGAAGCACACAAAGGGAAATGAGGAAAACAATGACGTCATTAGTTTTTACATAATATAACAAGTCGTCAGTCAAACTTACTTCAACTACTTAGCGAACAATTAGTAACTAAATAGATAATGATATGAAATGAGACTCACCTGGATTTCAGTTGCATGTTCCAAGGTGTTGATGCCTCAGCGTGACACAAACTGCTTCTGAATGGCCAGAAATGCTAATAAGAATTCAAGGTTAAGGCCCGTTCCAATGTGTTTGTATGTAGATCGGTTTAGTATTGTGTTGGGATGCAAATCCTTGCAAATTGGAGCTGGAGAAAGGTTTTGCTCTGCAGTTATGAAGAGTTGAGTGGACTCTGATTCTCTTCCTCACTCTTCTTCTGTTTTAATGCAAGAGAGGCAGCTTACTCACTGAGGATCTGCCTACTCCACGCTCTACGACGCACAGTCAGGGAAAACGAATGTGTCATACTCTCGCAATGCTCTACTCTACTCCTTTTCTCCGACTTTGTAGTACTTTTCGCGTTCAGAACACGTCAGCCTCTTCAGTTGGCCAACTCGATGAACTCAACTCAAACACCACAGGTACATAGCCCTTGCTTACACTTCTTCTGCTCTGCATACTATCAGTGAAAGCACTCATAGCAAAGAAAGCTTGGCGAAAGTCACACAATCCTAATACACCCTTGCTGCAAGCTGAGTGCAATATTTGCAACTCAACTATAATGTGGCTAACACTACTCCCAGCACAATACAAAGCAACAGAACATTGCATTTTGACTGATTAGTTTTCTAGCTATCCCAATGCCCAACAGGAATTGACTGGCAACACAAAACAAGATTACGAACACAATTCAACTATTTACTTTAATATAAAAGAAACGATGACTTTCTCTTCCTAGAAATTTAAATACATTGTTAGTATCTATACTGTAGATCCTTTTTTGTTGTCTCCATCTCCAAAACATGCCAATTCGAGAACACCAATTATCAATAAGAAAAAAATATGACTTTATTTCAAAAACTTTCGTTTCATGAATTGAACTAATATGTAATGTATAGTTTGTCTCTACTGTACTATAGATCCGTGATTAAAGTTTTGCTAATAAAAATACCTAAGAGTTTTATAGATTTTCAATTGTAATGCAAACATTTATTATGAAGGTATTGTAATTAGACGCGATTTTACAGCAAATCGATAAAAGTTACTGAAGCAAATGCTCGTGATTGTGATTACTAAATGATAAATAACCAATTTGAATGAAATTTCCACGACTTACCTATAATAGTACCTAGTACATATTATTATAATGTCCCCTGTTGGGCTATGGTATGGTACACATGTAAGTATATGAATCTTACATCTAAGTTAAAATAGAGCACCTACACGTGCTCTAATGTAACCGGTTACCACAGAGCACCTCATTATTTTAACATAGCCTAACCTAACCTAACCTAACCTAACCTAACTTAAAATAATGAGATGCTCTATGGTAACTAATTACATTAGAGCACGTGCAGGTGCTCTATGGTATCTCGAGTGAATCTTACTGCAATGTAATGTAGACTGTCTCATCGCGTCGCGTCTCTTGACAATTCAAACTTTTTCATATTGAATGTAAATGAGAAAATGATCATGTAATGAAAGTGATGAGAGAAAGTTTCGGTTTTACAAATCATCAGTGGATTTTCTGCCTTTCACATCCCAGGGGGAAAGGAAAAAACCTCATTTGTGAAATTGAGTATGCTATTGCCAGGAATACTCACTTGAGTTATTATAAGCAGGTTACTGTATGTAATGTATGATGCGTACTTCAACTGAAAAGTAGCTAAATCAAGTATTGGTCTTCATGGTTGATTTTGATAGCAAATGCTTTGGAAAAGCAGATTTTTTGCTTGTATATTTGGCTTTCTCTGGCTTTTTGAAGTGTATACATCACGTGAATGAAAACATTTGGATGTCAAGTTTCATTCGATAGCTAATGGTTGAGAATAGGCAGGTACCCACCTACTTATATCTTTGTTAAATAATAAAAGGAAGATTTGTAGAAGGGCATTTGTTAAGTACTTACTCTAACAAGCAAGGAATGGAATAAACTCCCTGGAAGCTTTCTCCATCGCTTACTTACCTAGTACGTTATATTATTTGTAACTTGGTTATTGCTCACGTCACATTGACTAGCCTGTTTGATCTCATGACAAAACAAGATTTCTGAGTTGCCTTTCTTCGACTTTCGCTCACTCGTACTTTCGACAAAAGTTTCTGAGTTGACATTTTCTTCTAGTAAATAATATGTCATCGTATAGAACCTGGATGCAGCATCTCTTTTCATCGCAATATTTTATATCTGTACTACCTCCGTACATTTTTCGAAGCCGTCATCAAACCTCGCCCTTCCTGTACAGACACAAAATACAATCTCTCTCCTAATTCCATTATTAAAGGTATCAGTTACTTTTAGTCCTTCCTCGTAACACTGTGCACTAATAGGTATTACAGCAACACAGCGGATATCCTTTAGGCAAGGTACATGGATTTTAAGAAACACTAACGAACATGGAATTGTTATCAGTACGCGACACAATGAAGTCATATCTGTATTCTTGGCATCTAGCATAACGTAGCAATATAGAGCATCATCTATTGTATAGCATTTCTACATCTTTTGTATATTTAGACTATCAAATGTCAAAATTTTTGCAGTAAATCTAGTTTGTCTTCGTAAGTGCACCTATTACTAGAATTTGTGTTTGAGAAGCAAAGGTCGGAAATGCTCAATTGCCAATTAAACATCAAAAGAAAATAATGACACGGGTATTATTTACAGGATATCTTCAATCTCATAGCATATACAAGCAATATTGTATGTATGATCAAAACCGTTTTTACATCTGGGAAAATAAACACAGATCTTTGGAGTTCGATGCCATGAAATGCCACGAGCGATACAATAAGTGACAATAACATAGTTAAATACGCTACACGTGTGAGCTCAAATCTTTGTGTGATTTCTGGTGAAAGCTAGCCCGAAAAAATTACACCAATAAAATGTAAAAAGTGATTTAGACCAAATAGACTTTCCAATTGCAGTTTCCAGAAGAGTTGCTATTTTACAATTAAAATGGAATCATGTCTTAAATAAAATGGGATTTAGATCAAATAGACTCCCAATTTACATAAGAGTTCCTATTTTAAAAATAAAATTGATTCATTTCCTAAATAGTTTAAAAGGGTGCTCATTTATTGGATGGTTGTCTGTGATTAGTTCTGTGTATTTGCCTTTATGTGATTAGGGAAGAAAAGGAGTATTTTCCGACCTTTGATTATGAGATTATAGGAGAGTATTATGCTTGTTCTAGATGTTACAAAGATCATTCGGGTTGCCCCTGGAAGCTTTGCTCTACTTTTCATTTATCGATCTGTTTGAAGGCAGTAGAGTAGTACATCATTCACTACCAAACAAATCTCTTGCGCTCAGTTACATTAGAACAATCTGTTGCTCTACTCTTTTCTACACTCACTCTATGAACAATTTTTATATGCATGCATTCCAAGTTCCATATAAAGAATTTGGACATATCATTTTATTTTGCATAAATATCACTGTCCCGAGAATAGTATTTTTAGAATCTAAAACTACAGTTATGAAAGATCTGGACTTTTCGTTTTGTATCTTTATGTTTTCTCGAGAGATGAAGTCTCTCTTCTGCGTTCATTTTCGAAGCTTTTCCGAATACTCTCGAGTATTGCAAATAAAACTGTACATAAGTGGCACTAAATAATATTTGATGTGAATGCTTTGCCTTTGTTCCATTCTATGCACATTTTACGAGATTCTGCTTTAGTGCTCACTGTCAAGGAAAGCTGATGCACAGAAATACGAAGCAATTCCCACTGCGATCTACTCCTCTTTTATCCAATAACTAAGGATTCACCCTGGGAAATTGTTTACACTGCAAGTGTAACGGTAACTTTACAATCAGATTATTTTGTATATACACGCTTTTAACGTTTCATCCAGCTAGCTACAAACGTAAATGTAGATACTATCTGTAACATTTACGCAATAAGGAAGGGAGAAGATATTCTGCATTGCATTGTCCCCTAAATTATTTCATTAATTACTATTATTCAATTGTAGGAGAGTTCATAGCGAAAACGTCTCTAGATTCTACAGATAATAATACAGTTAATGTAAGTATACTACGATAATTGCAACGTTATGTACTGTGGGCGTACAAATATTTGCAGAACGAATAACAAATGAATTAAAATTTGGTGATATTGAACTCGTAATATTGATAGAAGGAAAGTATTCGTTGAAATTCCAAGTAATTATGCACGAGCTGAATAGAATAATAATAATTATGTGAAATGGCTAGAAGCGAAAATTGAACGCAATTGCCAGAGAATTGTAAACAATTTTTATTGCGAGAAAATAGAATCATGTGGAAACATGCAAGGTCAGAGAAAGACGTGAGTTTGTTATATAACTTATAGCTGTAATTGCGAACGAAAAATTGAATTACATAAGGACATATTATATAGTAATAATAGGAATTTATTGATGTTGGTAAACATTTATATGCAAATTACAAATACATTCTGATTTTTATATACGGGTAATTTGGGAGCGGTATATATTACATTTGATTTAAGTATGGCGAAGAAATTAGTCTGTTTTGATAATAGTGTCAAGATCTATTGTATTAAGTTCTCCAGAAGGAGAAAGTGCAATTTCGCCTTCTAAAAGATCATCTTCTGGTTGCTTGAGTTTCGAATCGTTGGGAAAGGCGATATCTTTCTCACCGGAGCGAAGGAAGGCAGCTCCCTTAAGACGTTTGACAACATTTCTCAAGTTGGTAATTTTGAGTTTCTTGATATTTTGACGTTTCTGCTGGGACGTAAGATGTTCGTCATCTTGGCTGTCGTCTTGACTGGTAATAGCCTTAATAGCACGTTCGAATCCTTCATCATCAGAGTCACCTGCTGATAATTGGGGAGTGTCTTGATCCTCCGGATCTGTGCGAGTAAAAACCTTACTCTTGACGTAATTAAGCAAGAGGATAGCATTTCTCTCCTGTCCTGGTAGTATGGAAACTCCGACAAACACCCACGCTAAAGCAGACGCCACTTTTTCATCCGCTAAATTAAAGAACAAGAATTTTAGCCATGATGCTTTGAAGAACAATGTCAAAATCAACATAAGGTATTTGAAAAGAATTAATAAATGAAATTACTAATAAGTGGGTCAACGGTAGTGATTGCTTTGTAAAATTGTGGCATGTTGACTGCTGTATCACCGGATGAATCCTCCTCACGCTCTGCAGATTGAATAGGTACTCCAAGGGCAGTAGCTAATTGGCCAAGAATTTCATAGGAATAATTCAATCGATCATTATCATACTGAGTTGCAAGTTCATCTGCAAAATTTCCAACGATCCCTTCGTCGCTTATTAGGAAGAATCCACTATAATTGATGGTAGACCAATCTGAGTGAGCGTGAGCTTGTTTAGAAGCTGCCTTAAGCAATGAAGCAAGACTTTCCTCTGTTTTATTTGGAAACGTTTCACGAAGAACGTCTGCAAATATTGGGCGTGGTAGGAAACCTGGATTTTGTTTTTCTTCTGCTGATTTTCTCAATAAAAGAGTTTGCAATCGGATAACTTCATTTGTAAATTGGTGATAGACACATTCATCATTGCTACCGTCAACTATGCGCATAAATTGTGTGAGTCGACGATCCATTGTAAATCTTTTGCATGCATCCACTAAATTGTAGCTCCATTCCATTTGAAGACTATGGATATGATAGCGTTCAGTGAAATAAGTGACTAGAAAATCGGCGAAAGGGCGAATCAAGGAGGATTCACTAGAAGAATCTTTATTTGGAACTCCACTGTCATCTTCTGATGTTCTTCTATACTTCAACAACGCATCTAACTCCTTCATACGAACTTGCCAAATATCATGAATTATCATTGCAGCATCTCTCCTGGCTAAATGTCTATCTCTCACTCGGTAGTCATATCTTAGGAATTTAATTTTGCTATTCATTCCAAAAGCTGTCAAGTATTCGGGTGGCCCACTGATTTTCTTCATTGTTAATTCATCAATTAATTTATCTTTAATAGCAGCACTACTTTTCCCATCCGTTACTTTAGACCAAAATGGTGCACCGCCTTCCATAAATTCACCAACTTTAGTCCAACTAGGACGAGGAGTGGCTTTTCCTCGCAATCCTCCAATTGTCACTTGATTTCCTTCACGCTCACTTGTCAGCTTTTCGATTTGATCTTTCAAAGTTTGCACTTGAGAGTGGAGAACATGGTATGTTTCGATTAGAGCCTCGTGAGTATTCTCAAGGTCCGCTATGTCTACTTTCATCCCCTCAAATTGTCGACGAGGAATCACAGCTTCGTACTCTGCTTCCAAAACAACCAATCTGAAAGAGAAAACGATTTTCTAAATGTCATACAAATATCAAGTTGTAATCTAAAAATCTTGTGCATAATTTTATTAAGCACCTCGATT
>JABASI010003987.1:0-15054 GCA_019776505.1 Tomocerus nigrus | reverse complement strand
CTAATGCATGTCATTATCAGGTGTAGGACTTTGCAGCTGCGCTAATTCGCTGTATGTATGTATGGAATGAAAAAGTGACAGAGAAACACAACGAAATCCTACCAAATCAGAATAGAATATAGTAATATCGTGCAGCAGTCTTTACAAAATAATTGGTCTCAGCTTTAATTGTTTTGTGAGAATTCAATTACAAACGAAATTAAAACTGCAGTAAATGTTGGTCATTATTATCCATTTTACATTTTTTTGTTAGAGCATGTCACGAAATTGTGCTATTATCATAGAAATTAAAAAGTTAAGTAATGTAGGAACCTAAGGAGTAGCCACCACCACTGTTCAGGCGTGTGCGTGTATGTAATTATTGTATGTGGAATTTTTAGATTACTTCATTTACATTCATTTGCATTATAAAGGTACATCCATAAAACAGAATACCATATAATCCCCAACTTTTGTACAGGTAGGCTTTTATTGATTCTTTAGGCGTTATGTACCATATTTTTTTTGTCCTATATCATAGATTTTTAAGACAAAATGCTGATGCCATATTATGATATATGCCAAGTTATTTTATCAATGCCAATCACAACTATTGATACACTTTAAATCATTCTGTATCCCTGTGTGACCTTGAGAGTAAATGTCAGGTTTTATAATAATAACCTAGTAAGGTCTTCCGTCCTACGTCCTACCTGTGCGTGGCTTTCTGCTAGCTGCCTAGTATATGTTAGATCAGCAGCCGATATGAGATGAACATCGGCATTCCCGAGTTAGTGCATTCGGACAATTCGGAGTGCCTAAACAGCTCTTCGGATTGGTATTCGTATTCGGCTCACTCAGATGTTGATTTAGAATGGGATGGGCTATTTTCCCACTAAAATCCTTCTCAGTCTCTCAGCTGCATTTGTAGAGATAGATTGAATACAGAAAAGTCATATATATAATCACTTAATTGTCATCTAAGCTATTATCTTTAAAAATGAAATCTTAATTTTAAAATGCAGATGGATGAAATGCGCTTGAAGAAAATACGATTTGTTTTATGACAGACGAACCTATGGAATGACCACCAACTCAACAATTATTTTGAGACATTTGTTTTCACTACATGATATGAAACCAGGCTTTTTGGGTCTCCGATATAAATGCCAAGATAGTTTTGAGCATTTTTTGGGTATATTCATCCATTTTCGGTCAAAAATGCCATAATGTTTTGTTCTTCGTACAAAAACGAGGGTATAATTATTGCTCCGTGCTAAACTCAGTTCTATATACACCAAAATCCTGCCTTAAAAAAAGAAACTCGATGCTTGTGCGTAAGTAAAGTCTAGTTTGTGTAATAAATAGGTAATAAATGAAGGGAGGGACATTGTCAATTTGTGTTGTCAGGTTCCGGTTGGTTAGTAAAGATTTCTATGTAGTTTTTCTGCTCGCTCCCATCCACTCATCCGTGTCCCATAGTTTGTTCCGTGCTTCCGAACCAGAACTAACTTATCTAATGGTACTTACATGCACATTTTGTAAAATTCACTTGTAATAAGCTCCCGTCCTTCTATGTGTATAGAGTTGCCCATTTGATAGAAAGCTTTACATGTATATTTAAGTTGGGGAGTGAAGTCAAGAAACAGAGAATATGTTTTCTATCAAGTGTACATAATTTAGAGAGGGAAATAGCAGTATCCCTGTACACAAGTGGATTGTATGCTTTTTGTATGTAACCTAACACCTACTGGAAACACACGACAGTTTGTTATGTAGTCATTGTGTAAATGGATGTATCACACTTTGGGGTGCAGCCACTAACGACACTTCTTTCTTCCGCTCTCTTTTCCATTGTCCGGGCTCACTTCGATTCAAATAATACTTTATGTGATCTAATAAGTTGAAATGTGATAATAGTACAAATGTAGGTAACTATTCATTCAATTCAATCTCTATCCACTATGTAAACTATTAAACCACACGACCAAGGTTAGGGATTTATTAAATAGCATTATTTATTTATCCCTAACCTTGCAACCCAAAATATGAATCTCTCGCATCATGATATCCACCCAAAGAGTAGTTATTCCTTTAAAAAGGCTTTTTAATTGCATTTTCAACCATAATTTTTTCTAGCTACGAATTTTCGAAGAAAAATAACAGTTTACCATCTGTTTTTACTAGGGATAGATAATTCAACTTTTAATTCGTTTTTATTACTCGGATTATTGAATTAGAATTTCCAAGTTTTTGCAGACTTGTCGTTTAAATGTATGTGTTTGTGTATTAGATTAGCTGTATATTTGCCATATATGTATAATTTGAAATGGGAGTAAGTTGTATTTGGATTCTTATGCGATTAGTAAGCTGGTTTTTCCTTTCGCTTATTTAGTTTCCTAGTGTCACTGTTATGTTATGCAATGCATGTGTCTTCTATTGTTAAGTTGGAATTGTAAGGGAGACGGAGGCACGTGGACATGCTGACACGTGCCTTTGCCTTTTGATTGCTCCCTTTTCTGTCCTGTTCTGAGTATGTCAACCTGACTTTAGTTCATTTGACTTGACTGAGCACTGAATACGTATTGTCTCTCTTGTTCAGCTCTGAACAGAATTTTTATCCTTTAATGCAACAATGCGTATTGTTTTGTTATGTGACTCAAGTTCTGATATGAATAGTAATGTGTGGAATAATAAACTTAGAGTATACTAATGCAGAGATGCGTGTGTTGATATTGCTAACAACACTCAACGAGAGAGAATCTCTGAGTGAGTTAGAAAAAGATTTCAGTTATGCATGCACTACTCCTGCAAATAATAATTGCAATTGCACGTGAGCTTTTCTTAAATGTCAGCGAGTTAGTGTCATTCATCAAGAATTTTATGTTCTGGGCAGATCACAACAGAAAAATCCTGGCCGACCCACCTCATTTCATTTCACTTCATCTCCTGTCTAATCGCGTATACATTTCATTTGTTTTGTTCATCGAATCTATCAATCTCTCCCGAATGTCATCATTATAAAAGGGCTCTCTCTGTGTAATGTCTCCTCGTGAGAGAAAAACACTAGGGAAAATTCAACGTGTTTTTATGCAAGTGCGTAAGCATAAAGATATCAAACTCAGAAACTTGTGTTAATGTATAAGTTACACAATGGGAGTCAGTCAGATTCAGATTGTTATGTAAAGGGTGAAATTTGTTAGTTCATAGAGAAAAATTGTAAAAATTCAGAACTTGTTCATTGTCACTAGCTTTCTGATGAGATGAGCATGTAATGTCATGTTATGTCACGTCATTTCAAGTAACCAGTTAGTTCGTTCATCATATCTTTTTATCTTGTCGTCGCGTCAACTCTTTCTCTCTTACATCAACCTAAATGAAATTCTCCTCGAAAAAATATAACTACACAAGACAGGTACTGCCACAGTTTTTTACACAATGTAGATACGACACAAAAAGATGTTCTTTTCAAAGACAATTGTTCTTTTAATTATTTCCACCACTCTGCTCATCGTCATCACTAACTCGGGTTCTCTTATTATTTGCTTTAGGAACAATAACAAAACACTATCGAAATGCTGAGACAAAAAAAATAAATGTAAGCCAATCCCAGCGTGAAAAAGTAATTAAATGATGCCTCTGAAAGAAAAAAAATGCCCGGATATATTTTCTCGTTAGTTTTCATAAGATAAGAAATTGGTATTGATATATTATGTGCCTACAATTCTATGCAGACAGAATAGTTAATAGTTAATAGAAATTCAAAAATTTTATAATGAGATACGACAGGCACGTAAAATATTTTTAGCACTATTAGCACATAAATATCTAATGAGGGATTAACGAAATTGTATATTTTTATTTCTTTTTTAAAGATCAAGCTCATTCATACAAATAATAATATTCATTTTTTGATCGTCCAACCATTTAGCGTTATGAACTGGAATCGTAAAGTGTAACTGGCTTGAATTTGTTTCTAACGCCAAGTTTCATGACGTATGAGTTAATGAGTTATCATTTATGTTGGTGTAAGTTTTAAAAGCTGAAGTTGATGTGAGGATGAGTTACCTAAGTAGATGATGAGCTTTGAGAAATTTAAAGTAAGTGTGTTAGAGGAGGAAGGAGAGAATGGATAGGAAGATATGAGAATTGTAAAATGAAGTAGCTACAAAGTTGCTATTGTGACTATCAACGTTGTCTGAGTGAGATAGGGATATTTTGATGTGAATGTGACTATCTGAGGAAAGTAAACTGGAGAGGAGTTGAGTTTAGGAGAGAAAGACTATCGTCATCAGACTACTTCTCCGCTCTGTCACTCAGTCACTCAGAAAACGCAGCGAGTTTAGTGATAGCAAGGAAAAGCAAGTTACTTAGTGCACTAAACTGAATCAGAGTTGATTTAGACTATTAGGAAATGAGTATACAGTTCCTATATACTTACATGCAGTGGGGATGATTTCGTCCAGGCGGGTGCCACAGATAAAGTCTCAAATGAAACTTGCTGCTAGTCAAGATAAGAAATATTTCCACCCCAGTCTGACTGACTGACTTTGCTCCTCTATTTGCTAACCTCTTCTATCACTGTTATATTTGATATAGAAAGTATCCTGTCAGAATTCTCCCATTCTTACGCAAACTTATATAAATGTATTTTATATGTGTACAAAATGTAACTGTATAAAATAGACTTAAATATTTTGTGCATGCTTTAAAAGGATGTGTATATAAATTCGATGGAAATAAATCTCTATCGTTTGTTCAGTATAGAAAAGGAGTCCTAATCTATATAATCATCCTTTACAGATATAATTCACGTATAAGTACCTAGCCTTATCCGCTCTAATAATAAATAATAGATATCAGTGAATTTGTTGTTGTACTCCCGAATACACCAGCCGATTACACCAGACAAAATGTCATTCACTTCTCCACTACATTTTCAGCACAGTCGGTTTATTCCTATCACTATCTGAACTATTTTGAACAGCTAAAAACAATCATTCATACTATATATATTTGTTTCATTGTAGTTTACGTGTCAATCCATTGGAGCTTTTGATTGTCATCACTATCACTTGACTCGTTTTAGAAATGAGGAAGCAGACTCATTCATGATTAAATCAATATGACTCCATTATTCACTAAATTTATCTAAATTCATCAAACAGAATTTGCAGACAGAAATCCTGGCGCCTTTTTCACATTCCAGGTGAAAGTTCATCCTTGTAAAACAATCTTTTCATAAATTATCTGTATATCTGTAGCAGTGCAAACTTACTTGCGAAAATTGGGATTCATTGTAGACTTATGATTCATTGTTTCGGATGTATTCATTATTTTTCGTCAATATCCCAAACTCAATCACATTTATTTGTGAATAGGTTATTATTATTTTCCTATTGAAACAGTAGGTATTGAGGGAACAAGATTGTTATTGAATAACATAAAATTAATTAAAATATTAATGTTCTAACAAATGAATTTTTTTAGAAATTTTGGTAGGTACCTAATCAAAATAAATAATTCTCATTCGCTGAATAACGGGATATTTAGTACATTATTAGCTGCACAGGTATTGCAGAAAGCGGTAAATAAACACAACATGCGAAGTTACAAAGGTTTTCATAAGAGGAAATACGTAACTAGATTCCAAGAATGATACCTGCTACGCATTAATATTAAATGCAGCCATTCCCTTTCGAGATAATAAAATTGTTTTCATTGTAAAAGGAAAGGAAGGGCAAGTCGGGCCTGGTATATATTCGCATGGAACTTATTTCTGATGACAAGGTAAAATAAAATCCTTGTAGGAAGTATGTGAGTATAAATGTATGGGAGAGGCGTTTTAAGAATTCATATTTGCAGCAGATATATGCTATAGATATAATGTGTTATCTATTTAGACTAAGGTTTTCTAATAGTAGATTCCCTAATATTAGAAGTAAGACAGGACATGGTTGTATTAGCACTTTTAGGCAATATGTTTTATGTATGTAGATTTGCAATATACATAACATGCCATTAAAGAAGGAGGTAATTCGAGTGTATTGTAGTAGGGAGATAGATAGAAGGTAGCTAAGTGAGCTGCGCTAGGAAAAGTCGACAAACTCCGACAGATATGTATTTAGTTAGAAATGAGTGGAGTGGAGCGGAACCCCCCGTAGGAAAATATTTGGCAGAGCGGAAATCAAAGCGGAGATTAAATTGGTAGAGAGAGCACATGAGAGAAATCATATTTTACTTTTCTAAAAAAGAAACAAATTTCCGACAAGGACGAGCGCTACTCTCTCGCTCTCTTTCCTTTCATTCATTTCATGCATTGCATTGCTTTTCCTTAACAGATATCTATATAGCATTATAGTATATATATTCATATAGACACGTTGTGTATAGGTGTAGAAGTATATTTACATTTGCTAGACTGCGCATAAGTTTACATACTGCAAACGGATTCTCATTTGGAGAGAGTTGAGAAAAGCGAGAGAGAGAGGCTTCTCCTTTCTTGCCTGAAGACGAAGGGAACTCAACACAGGACAGCACGTTCCAGTAGTTAACGAACGTGTCGCCTAAGATTCTAAAATACTCGCGCATCTCAACTCTTTTCAACCCTCATCAAAATAAACTTATTTCCAGATCCTTAGCAAAAGGATCATTAAAGATAGACGTGCTTTACTCTTTCCTTGCCTGCCTTCAATTTGCTCTACACACTTAAATTTCCTTCATACACACTTACACACAAGATGATATAATATGTATGTATGTATGTATATTCTGTAAATATAGCATAAAGGGGCACCATACAGATAATAATATTCCTTTCTGTCCTAAACGACTCAATTTTCATTGCAACACATGTCACTAATATCAGCAACTTTCATCTCTGTAACCTATGCAAGTAAAACGAAACCCTTTTCCTCCTAGTCCAAATCATTTTTACAAATGTAACACACAGGAATCCTCAATGAGAAATATTTTTCATCTCTCGTCATAAACAGTAGAGAAGCAAATGGGATGTTAGAGTGTGAGAGTGAAAGAGCTAAAGGGTCTTCCAGTTCAAATTTGAACAATTCAACGAGACCTACTAGTGAGAGCCATAGACTATCATTGACAAGTGACAATGAATAGATGAGCCACACTTATCAATATTAGTTATCTTCAGTTTAGAGGTTATTGTCTGTCTGTACGTGTCCCAATGACTTTCTGCTGTGCTTTACGCTTTTCTATATCGTGGCTATAACCTCCTCTTATGCACATCCTCATCCGTAAAGGACTCCTTCCACTTTAAAACCAGTCTCACACAATTCGACAGAACAAAAACACAAAAGACATTTATCAATTTTTAATGTTTCCATTTGTGTGGTCCTTACCTCCTCAGGCTTTTTTCTAATGTCTACTTACTCCCGTCCAATTCCTTCTTGTGTACATTGACATTCAATTTCGTGGCATATCAATTACTACATACTATTGACTAATGTATCTAAAATGCTTTACGAATCACATACTCAATGCATCCTACCTAAAATGTCACAATTTTTCTCAAAATCCTAATACAATATTCACATCTGGGACAATTTCACGAATTATTACATCAATGCACTCTTTCAAAATAGAATTTTATGACGCAAGGAACCCAAAACAAAATATACAAATAATGTGAGTGCTCCGAAAATTAATTAAACAAAGATTACTTATATCTGCAGAAATAGGATGTTCACTTTATTCAAGACACCGATTTTTCTGTTAATTGGTGCTCATTATGATTTATTGTCATTCGAATCGAACCAATAATTTTCAATAATCCACTTTCCAATACGTTTTGAGTGTTACAAAACAAATATTTTATTTGGAATGATTTTGCTGATATGTGAGTAAATAAAATGAGTTTTATCGTCATCCAGTAAAGCTTACTAGGTACTCGATGAGATATGCACCACATTTAACAATAGAGAGTGCTATGAAATAATTTTGTACATTTAATGTTATGTGGATACCCTACTTATATTCCACTGTCTACACGAAAGATGCCTGATTACCTGAGAATATCGTAAGCCGAATTTTCATATTTCCGTATAATCCGTCTTATTACTACACTGGCAAAAAGAAATCATGTGTGTTTGATTAATTTCAATAGTTATGGAAGATACCTGTACAATTATCATAAACTAAGGGATAAAATGATCTATCATTCATACTACACTGAGGACTTTCTGTTGTACTATGTATAATATAATATGTTGATATGTATAATATATGCTGATGTCCGAATATTGATCAATTCCAAGTAAAATACAGAAGCGTAGTTAATAAATGTGACTGATAATATTGCATGATATGGTGATACTTAGCTTTTGGAACGTAGCAACAAGATGGATAAGGTTGGTGAAGGAAAGAAGAAAGCAGAAAACTGTATAATCCTTGTGTGTCTATACAATCTAAACCTGTCTTATAAAGAATTAGAAACATACGTATCTATACTCTATAGCCTTTAGGTATATAGTTCAGCAGCTATAAAGTACTATAAGGTGGATAGAAAATCAAAGTAGAGCAGAGGAAAGGAATAGTGTGTAAGAATGTCTATGGAACGGAATATAAGTAAAGGAACAACTTCACTTCACTTGACTGGAGGATAAGAGAAAAGCGAATGAAGAAGAATTCAAAGCTGGAGAGAGAAGGAAGAAGAAGAAGAGCATGAGAGGGAGAGAGAGAGAAGTGAAAGCGAAAGGCGGGCGGGTAGTTTCGTTCTCTTCTAGTTTGAGTTGGACGGACGAAAGAGAAATTTCTCCGAAAATCGGAAAAGAGATAAGACATGATAAATGGCTTTCTATCTCCGTTGCAGTCTCCCGAAAATTTCGCTCGCTCGCTTTCGCTCTCTCCTATCGTCCCTACCTATCGTCTCTTCTTTTCTGCTCCTCTACAATGCAATAGTCCTCTCTCTGTTATTGCATTCACCACTTTCGTTACAGTTTACACTTAGAAAATCTAGCTATAATATTATACTCTAATAATATAGGACGAAGTAGTATAGGTAGCTTTGTTATAGATATAATAATATTATAACTTGGGCTAACAATAAGAGTTAAATTTCCTAAAGTCTATTCTGTTCTGTTCAGTTGGATGCTTTGACTTTAGCTTCCCTCCAACTTTATTCACCGTTTCTCTCTTGCCTACTTTTCCTTTGGCACATCTCTCCTACAGCCACTGCACTCTCATCTCCACTCAACTCACTTTAGTTTACTTCTATTCTCATATTATTCATCACAGTAGTATAGAAAATATTATAGAACTCTAGGTAGCTACTCCTAGAATCTCTCTATAGTAATCATCATGTGCAAACTAAATTCCTATAATGGTGACTAGTGATTTTACATCATGAAACGTAAGCTACTAAATAAAATAGCTATGTCCTAAGTACCTATGCGGTTTCAGGTACTTATTCTCCTACAACTACTACTCTCCTTTTGTTACTCTATACAATAATCCAACCTAGTAGGCTTACAAATTTTCCTATTGTGATTTTCTATCTACGTGTATTGTCTAGCAGAGTGAATGTGACTAGTAATCTAGTATTCATGTATGATTATTATGAAGCAATCCCTATATCTCTCTGTTATACTTTACAATCTTTTCGTCTACTCGGCCTTGTCTCCCTTCTCGCCATGTAGAAAAGCAACCAACGCCTACAACAACTATCAAATCATAGTACCTCTCCATTCAACGAATCATAACAAAACATCCTAGCCGAACACAAAACACAAAATCAACGATTTTTATTCCCACTTTTTTACATTTTCTCTACCATTCTTACCTATTTATTGCACTTTAGAATTCTTTTTATCAATTCACTAGCAATACCTAGTTATTAAATAGATATTCAAGGTAATTTTCATTTTTTATCCTGTAAACTTCTGTGATAAGACAAGACAAAACTGCATTTGTTAGTAACATTTTCTCTTGCGTTACCATTTTTAATAGATGACTGCATATTTTCTGCCAACATATCGCAGATACATCTTTTTTTGACGGGTTTTTCCATCCCACTGCTATCTGAAAATTGCTAATTAATAAGTCAAGGTGCATTTATTTACTACTTCTGTAGCGTTAATATTTTTGCTGAATGACTGAACTAATATTTCGTGTATAACATATTACAGATTTGAATGGCGAGTGTTACTCACATGGCATTATAACTTTATATAACTATCTAAAAATTTATAATACGTCAAGCAAGGTGCATTTATTTGCAACTTCCGTAGCTTTTCTATCTTTAATAGCTGCCAGAAACATCTTTTTTCTAATTATATCACAGATATCGTGTGTTTTTAATTTCTTGTGTCTAAAATGGTATCAATTCCTAGATATACGCATGTCTATAATTACATATTACGGGTAGGTTTTATCAAAACGGATGTGAATGCTATTAGACTCCAAGTTAATTAATCTGGTTAAGAGATGAAAAATAGATAGGTATAGTTGGATAGAGATGCGGGGAGGAGGGAAGTGGTAAATTAGATGTGTGGATGGGAAATAAATGTAGATTTAATCGTGTGTTTAGGAACGGATTTAGTCCGGATGGGTCACAAGTGTCATTTTTGGGGAAATGCTCAATTGAGCGAATCGAATCGCTTGACTGCACCCACACGCATCTCTCCCAACGTCTATCTATGCATCCTAACTTGCATTTGTAATAAAATGATGCTTATGTAGTAGGTATACAGATCAAGGATGAACCTATAATACAAATATAAGCTCTGTGGGATAGATTTAGTAAAACAAAGCGATACATGGAAGATGACTAGTCTATGCCAGTAGTTAAATGTATTATAATAACATTTGGTGTAACGTTACGTAACATTAGGTCGTAATATTAATGGTCCAGGGCGGTTGTTGACGTTTTTACCTTATGGCAGGCTCGGATGAAGTTTGTGCTTTGTTAAGTATAAGCATTATAGAGAAAGAGGCAGCGTAGCTAATAGGATTCTAAATAAATGTTTAACTTTAGTGTGTGTATCTTCGTTTGTGCATAATGCGGTAGTAGTAGATAGATGGGAAGAGATAGATAGAAAGGAGATAGGTTGAGGGAAGAGATGAGAAGGAAAGAACTTTACATAAATACAACGAGGCAAAGTCAAAGTTGACGGAGAACGTGTTCATGTAGAGCAGTGTTCATGTGTTGTGGTGAAAGAGGAAAAGGCGCATCCCATAGTGTGCCGTAGACATTAGATTAGAATTCCGTTAAATCGCTATTTGGTATGGTAAGGACTTAATGGGCAGTTTAGTTTACTAGTGCGTAGTGGTTTCTATTTATCTATCTAGTTTTATACTTGTGTATCGAAATAAGTAAGAAGGAGCATCAGCAACGGGCTTTATGCGGATATCTGTGTGCAGTTGCTGCTGCTGGTTGGACTACTACTACTGGTGAGTGGATGGTGGGTAGGGAGAGTCCTTATTTAATTTATGATGTCATGCAATCCGTTGCTTCAATAGACTGGGAGGGAATAAAAGGGAAAAGAGGACTCTTGGGAGCTCCATCAAAGTCGACTCTATGGCTCCCTCGACAATTATTATTATTTCTAGCCAACACACTTTCCTTTTGACTTTACTTCACTCTCCTTGCATTCATCCGAACACTACTACTCCCTCTCGCCGCTCTGTCTCTTTACTCCAATTCTGCCCGCTACAACACTACAATACACTTTCATCTTCATTTCCTACATATTCTCTTTCTCTTCGGGTAATTCCTAATATCATCCTAAATCATCAGATACCTTCTCTCTCTTTCCATTCTCTCCGAAACCGACGTACTACTCCTGCTCTCCTCCATTGTAATTTCACAACTCTATCCTACATCTACACTCTTCTTTATTTTCTAGACTGTGACCTAATATTTTCAAATGCAACGCTACTTTAAACAGAGAATTATTTACACCCGAAAATTTACTAGTCATTTTTGTTCTTAGAGAAAGCTACTAGGTCCTTTAGGTAAAATCTTAGACTTACTCTTACCTTTAAACACTAGCATCGTTGCATCAGTTAATTTCATATCTTATTTTTCACGAACTCTTCTAACTTGCTTATTGCCAATTTAAAAATATTTGCCATGTTATTAAACACTTGTCAATTTGTCAACTTGTGGTTTTTCGGCAAAAATGAATGTGCCCTTAACACTTCATTTCTTAACTCAGGCTGTCAAAACGATCAATACTTCCGTAACATTTACTAACTCTATGTAGCAGATTAAATTTTACAATAATCCATTACCTATCAATTGTATTAAGAAATATTTTATAAGAAATGTTTAAAAATGATTTACCAGGCCTTATTGCTAATGTGCTGATGATTGTGTAGTTTGTGTACCGGTGTTTCTAAAAAGCGTCTCAAAACATAAAGAGCTTAAAAATAAGTATAAAATCGAAATTTTTGTTGAATTAGTTGAAGAAAATTGTTGAGAAGAGTGGGCTATTGTGTGAAAGGGTAGTTATTTTTGGAAGATGTATGTATTATGAAAGTATATAGACAAATGTATAAACGTGAAGAGATGCTGTGTCTAAAATGGAGAAATCGAGATTTTGAGGATGCGGGAGTATAAAATGGAAGCATTAGAGGAGCGTAAAGTAAGTGAGGTAGTTGAGTGTATTGTGAGTGAGTGAGAGGATATAAAAGAATGCATGAATAGAGAAAGTTGCCTTGAGGTAGCCCCTTGGGAGATAGACATTTGCATCCAATTCTTCGCCAACCACTTCACCACAATCACATCACAATACAGAAGAGAGGCTGAAGAGAGAGAGAGAGAGAGAGAGGACTTGAGCGCTTTGCAAACTACGACGTACATACATATTCAGAGGCATAAAAGTCTACATCACATCAACTGCTCTCGAACAGAATAGAAAATAATGGGCGAGAGTAGGAAACCGCGAGACACAGTTTATTTAACCGAGGGAAACTCCTTTTTACATTATGTACAACTTCTTATTTCCTAGTTTTTTAAAAGATTTTACATGACAATGGCCGTGTATATGCTTTGGCTTCGCTATGCTTATGCTTCCTCGCTCCTCGACAACGACAACTCTCCTTCATTTTCCTCTTTTTGTTCCCTTTATTCTTCTCTGTGCTCGCCAATCCTCAAGATGAATACTTTGCATAATCATATTGCCATTATAGGCGTTTTGAAAGTTACTTTTTTCTTCCTTTTTTGCCTCGCAGTCTCCTAATCGTAACGGAGGAGAAAGAAACTCTTACATTATTCTCAGTTCCGTTAAGGCAATTCGTGGTTCAATGTTTTTATAATGTAGTCACTCTTCTCCGGCAGAAAAAACTTTACTTATTTACATATTACACACATTAAGGATTTATATGGTATCTAATAACTAAGGACCTTCCTATGTAGGTTGAAACAGTTAAAACTTTGAAAATTCTCAACTTTTAATTAGTGTCTTCTCTGGCTTTTCATCTCAACTTTTCTACAAATATAATTATAGGTTTAAAAAGATATTTTCCTTCTTTTTAGACGAAAATTCTAGTGCTATACATCAGACAGTGATAGTGTAGATGTAAAAAGAAAAGAAAAACAAGGGTAGAAGAGATGTAAAGCCTAGTATTTAGAATGTAGTACATAAATTGAGTTTTTGGTAGGGACATAAAGAGGAAGGACGGAAGTCAACAGAAATCAGAAACAGTTCTCTATGATTGGATGGATGGATGGAGAGAGGAGATAGTTGGATTGATATGATAACATTGGATTCGGATAAGGAGATAGGAGAGGAAGCCGAGGCGAGGAGATGAGATGAGTCGTCGGCAAGAGGAGAGGAGACGGAGATGAAGGAAGGAGAGAGGCAGAGAAACTCTCAAGATTGGCATGCGTATTTTCATTTCGGGATGCTGAACACAAAGTCGACAGAGTTCAGTTGAGTTGGTGATAAAAGGAGATGAATGGATGTTGCTCTGTTCGTTGGTGGGAAAGGGAGATAAGGAAGTTTCATATGAGATTCAGATATGCTCATCTCTCTCTCTTTAGCGAGCTTTCTACTTATACCTACTGCTACTACTAGCTACTACCTCCTACGACCACCAAGAGATGATAGTCTCTATACATACCAAGAATATATTATTATCTAATATAACTCAAAGAATAGGTGAATGAATAGGAACAAGGAATTTATATAAGCCTCCCCATAATATAATCTATTGTTGATGCTACTATCACATGTCCCCTTCCTATATACACAGAAATAATATATTAAGGAATGTATATATGTATCATCATCTATTGTGAGGATTATGTATAGAATGTACTAATAATGTAGTTATGAAAAGACTTAGGAGGAATAATACAGGTTTCTCTACTTAAATCCTACAATAGTATATTAGTCTGTGTCTATATGTAATTTTATGATGCAAACTACTTGTTTATCTAAAGTACACAGTAGGAGATGATAACAAATGAAACTGATAGCTCCTACATTCTACTACCACTACTATTACATTTGTTTGTATCATACTTATTGTTTGTAATAATTTTATACGCAAAGGCATTTATCAACCTACTTGCTTTCACTCCAATAAATACCATCTTTGAAATATCAACTTTTATTCCTGAATGCTTTGTCGTAATCCTGTTTTCGAATTTGCTATTGCTAATAATATGAATTCCACGTAGATCCGAGGCTTTCCTGAATGCTTCTTCAATGTCCAAGATAATGTTGCTAATACTATGCTGTTTATTCTTGCATTTAATTGTTGTGTTCATTTTTAGTTGATTGATTTCATGGTTTATTGTAGTTAATGATTCAATGTTGCCTTTTTCGACTCAGAACATCATTGTGATATTACGTAGGACTAGCACCCAGTACTTGATAAAAATTAACCTTCATCATTATTGTAGCAATCCTTTATCGAACGTAAATTTTGATTTTATTTCTAACTGTCAATTTAAGGACACGTTGCATCTGCAATTGCAAACTCTAGACAAAATATTGAGTTTAATTTCTACAGTTATAGGTGTAAAAGTGTAACACTTATTATTGAACATAGAATTTCTACTCTCTGTGTACGTTATTTTCATTTGTAAAAGAAGAGTGG
>JABASI010003986.1:0-15056 GCA_019776505.1 Tomocerus nigrus | reverse complement strand
CCAAGAGCTAAACTTTGTATCCTACACAGATGCTCGTCTATAGTAGACACACATACACACACACACACTCAAGTCACAAGTACGTAGGATATTAAATGGGCGAGTTCATTACTTTCAATTGCAGTTTCCCACTAAATTCACTAGATTATTATATACTACCTATTTGTGGTCTTCTATTTTCCTCGGTTTTGATTCTAGCGTCTCAGTTCTACTAAATAAATCCCTCGTTTTTATTTATGCTCAAGTAGGAAAGTTGCATGCATTTTGCCGAACGTGATATGGATCGGTACTTTCTTTAATCAACTGCATATTGCACAGATAGTTAAGCTAGCTAAATATCTTTTGATTCAGGCACTCATGTTCCCACAGTCTCATTCCAAACTGCATTTCTATCATACATTGTATCTTGTATCTATAGATAAGTCTTCTGCAAATGCCTACCCACTTATACATTATGCATGTAAGTACCTTAGTTAGACTCTGATCTCTATTGGGTTTTTAGCCTTTAGCAAGTCACAAAAATTGAATGCAACTTAATTTGTCAATTTCTATTGAATTGCCAGCCTAAGATGGCTTTTAAGCAAGAGCCGCGACAGTCAGTTGCCCTATCCTCTCCAATTGACATACAATAGAGATTTTATTTTTGTATGCATTCATACGATTGACGATTGCAGGTGTTTATATTTTATGCTTTCTATTGTGAATATTAGTATGTGGAGCGATAAAATAAGCCGAAAGAAACGGCAAGAACCTTAAGACCTACTTATTTAAAATAATTTCCTATTTCTTCTGTTAATAATACTTGGAACTGTGTTGACAAGTATAGAACTTAATGATTAATGAAGTGTCAGGATCATTAGTCCAGAATAACTTTTACTGTTAGGCATGGCCACAAAACATCCAACGACAGGATTGTATGGGAACGCAAAGAATTTATTTTATTGACTGGATTTGCTGCAAGTGTCTGTCCCTACGTCTATAAATTATATTTACGTTTTGTATGTGTGTATGTAGTAGATCATTGATAGTTTGGCATTTTTCTGGTACTAATACACACAATAGCTGAATATTTTCCCAGAGTACGCATTCATGTTTTTATGATGCACGAGCAGCCGGTTTTTTTCACACCGGCATGCGGCATTTTACCGCAATGGCCTTTAAGACACGGCGAGGAGGAGAAGGCACGGCAGCCAACTTGTTGCTATATGTAGATTCTGTACTACAAGTGTTACATTAAAAGCCATGTAAGTCTTCGAACAGAGCTTATAAGCTAATTGTAGTACGATATACAGCTCAGCTCGGTTCATGTTTGCTATTGTAAGTTCTGATTTGCTAGAAATCTCATCAAAAGTCTAGCCACTGAGCTATAAAGTAGTAAAGAAATTCACACTGTCCTGTCATGTCAGTGCGAAATGAAGTAAACGAACTAGCTGAGCATAATAAGCACTGTTTTTATGTCTTGACTTTTTATTGAAACAACTACGTATCTACACATCTACATCCTACATTTACACTTTGATATTTATTTATATTTCCAATAGAATAATGGTTCAAGTGGTTGAACCAAAGGATATTAACATCAATGATTTATCACGACTGAAAGCACATAGCAATAGGTACGCAGGGAAAGAAAGCAGTAAACTACATTTTATTACTCAGTATAACCAATATCATGTACCTGTCTACATGTGTCGAGAAGGATAGATAATAGTTCTAATGTATGTAGACAAGGATGTATATATCATATCTTTCCCATCCGATCTCTTTATAATTCAGATTCTGTTTGTTTCTTTAAAATTGGCATCTCGTTCGTAGGGAGCAACTATGTATATATTTCCTAAAACCCTGCTACACTCTATTCCCTCGTTGTAAAAATATATGAAATTGCAGAGAGAGAGGTGTAAGTGAGGATACAGGTTGCACTATATTTACTAGAGACTATAAAACAGATTTTACAACTAGCAAGGGAACTTGTAGAAAGCAGGATGTGTTTACACAATTGCCATTATAGTTCATTCATGGTCTTCTCCGCTGTACTGTGTTGTATTTCTCAGATGAATTTGTCAGGGAATCTGCCACAACTATACGTGTACGCTGTACCATACTGATGCGCTTGCATTGATAACGTTTACGAACTAGTAATTTGTGGTGGCATTTCTATAAAGTGTAACATTTTCATGTTTCCCATTGCGTTGAAAAGAGGAACACTTTTCGATGCTCTTCTAAACTGAAGAAAATAGCTAACGAGAAAAGTTACTGATCCGTGGATAGGGGGAATTTGTGTATGTTCAGTGAAGGTGTATAGCATCGCCTGTCTGTCTGTCTGTGCAGAATTAGAAGAAGTAAGTAGTGCAAGCAAGAAGGCATCGCAAAGGGATGATACTTTGTGTTTTCTGACTATCATGCAGTAAAAGAGATTGGATTCAGCTGCAGAATACAGATGCTGGTGTTAGCTACTAGTCAGTTACTATATAGTTACTAGTTGGGAGTTGGTAGGTAATAGCGAAGACTATTTAACTACAGCAATACAACTTGCTATCTGAATCTGTACCTCGTAACATTGTTGGCAGCATGGCCTGCAGAAGGTATTAATGATAATTTGATGCAAAGCAAAGGAAAAGGCTGAGAGAGAAGCACAGCCAAAGTAAAGTGAGTGAGCGTATTAAGCCAAGCAAGAAGAAGAGTCGGAGGAATAAGACAATGCACATAGTGTCAGCAGTTGCTTACAATAATATCTAATATACTATTATACATACTTCTTACATACCTAGTTAAATTATATGTCTATGGATGATGGTTATCCTATGATGCTGCTACTACTCCTCACTCACTACTCTTACTACTACTACTACGTACGTCAATAATGTCTACTCTTAAGACTCTCGTCGTACTCATCACCATTCGGCAATGTTAGAGCTAGCCTAATGTAATGTAACATTCAATTGAGCATAGGTAGGATGTGGAGTTGCTCTTGTAGTAAATGCACGTAGAGGAAATCGGCGACTATCTTCATCATGTGTACATCTGTGAGTGAGCAGAGAGAGAGGAGGGTATTGTATTGGTCCGTAGGATATTATACAAGAATGCTGCATGAGTGCATGGCTGAATTTAAGGCTTGCTTACTTTACTTACTTCGCCTTGCTTGGTGTTTGTGCACTTGCAATGCATTTAGCTGGCCAAAAGTGAGTTTCGTTCGATAGTTTAGTGAATTCGTAGCCAAGCGTAGCGTAGCCGAGCGTACATTTCTGTGTAGTACACTAGTGCAAGTATTTAATGTAGGACTGTTGTAGTTGTAGTGAGTGTAGTGTGTGCTATTCCTTTTCGCTGTTCACGATAGGCAGGCAAACTCATTCATTCACATTTTCATTAAACTGTGAGTGACACGTCTGTTACTCTCCGTCAGGGCAATTCAAAGTTGGAAAAGTGCTTCAGTCAAGTCAAATCAGACAGTCAACTCAAACTGAAGACAACAGTGTGCAGTGCAGGCAGATAGAGTCTCACTCCTACCAACCAACCAACCAACTTTGTCTATAGATCTACACAGCACGTACTAGACGTGGACTTAAATGTGATTCCGTCTATTGATACTTTTTTGTCCTTTCAATTACATTTTGATTCACGTCAGTTTTTCACGGCTTCAGGTAGTTTCTTTAGTGCCTTTCAGAGATAAATTACACCTACAAATACCTAGCCTGCACTTCTATGCAGTATTTACACTTGCATCTCGTGAATAGCTCTTGAGAATGGAAAAGAAACTATTTTCTTGTTGTTTCAATGGAATTTTGATTAAAAGGATTCACAGCAACACTCTCCATCCTAATATTATTGCGGTCAATTGTGAGATTAGCTAGATACTTTACTCAGTTAATGTACTTCGCCGGACTCGATTCGATCAATGTGAGAGTTGAGAGTGCAAAGCAAAGATTTCGTGAACCAATTTGAGTATTTAGTTTAATATCTGTGGGGATCTCTCTATGCAAATTTGTGTCGTGTCCTGTCCTGTCTTCTATGTCTTGTCGTGTTGTACTCTAACAATAATTTCTGTTCAGTTTAATTCTGTTCTGTCAGTTCAGAGTTAGTTTCTCTGTGGAATCCGCACACAAATAAAGTCAACGAGACTATAGTACCATTTGAATGCCAAACTCTCCACTGATAGTTCTCAATCCCCGATAACACTCGCCACAAACTTGAAAACGGAAACTTTTCTATTAAGTTGTAGTTTGTTTTACTGAATTGCACTCCATTACCTCTTTAGGACATAGCCACTAAAGATCATTATCAAGACAACCTTTTTCTATCAAGAATTATTATTTGAATTTCCATTGGACATTTGCAAATCCTGTTTGAAGTGAATATCTTCCTCATCGTTTTAATGAAATCCTCATTAGAAAGGTAAGGTTCGGAGCAAATTGCTTTTATTCCTTCAGTCATCAGTCGCGAGTCTAGTCTGCCCTCCTCTATGTATATTTATTACACTATGTACATAGCGTCCTTATCTTTAACAGAATGTGATTACAAGTTGTGAGCAATAGGCGGTAATAATAATATGCAATAGGTAAAGGTTATAGTCGAAGCATTGACGAAATGTGCATTAGGATCTGCATAATCTAACTAAACTATACATCATTTGCATTGCGGCAGGGAGGCTAAGCTTAATTAATATCTGCAAAGCTGCAATAAAATGACAAAAATAAAACGCTCGTTCATAAGATAGGAGTACCTGAGTAAAATTAAATGGACATGGTAATCCTGGCTGGATGTACCCAGTATTTATATTATATAGTTATCATTTGATACAGGAATGAAAAATTTATCGTTTTGTACCCAGTTACCCACATAATGGAAATAAAGCTGTCGTTATTACACCACCACCACCTACGTAGGTGGTTCTCTTGAATAATATTCTGCATGATGCTGAATTTATATTCATAAAATAAATGATGAATTACATTGTAAAATATTGATGTCACGTCACTTGACTGGGAGTATCGATTGTTTGGAGGTGGATTGAGTGGAAGTTGAGTTATTTGTAAAATACAAATACAGACAGACACATAGTAAATAAGGCGAAATAAGTACAATAGATAGTGGATGGAGAAGTGGCCGGTGTGTGTCTGCCAGCCACTAGAGTAAAAAGAGTGAGTGAGTAGTAACCATGCTACTACTATAAACTACGTAAAAACATGCACATGGACAGGAGGACACTTGCTTTCGTACTTGTCATGTCAGAGAGTTGTATAATAGTAGAATAGTAGACACGTAGTCAACTGTCGGAGTGATGTGCTGTGCAGAGGAGAGCAAACTACATAGTGGCCTTGCCTGCGTCGCATAAATAAATAAAATAATCGTAAAACCTTATTGTAATCCCATCCCGGATTGGATTCCAGATTGATAATGAGACAGCTTCAGAAGAACAGGTACTATAGTCAACAATGTGGCTTAGGCTCAGCTCAGCCATGCCTATCACATCGTACAAGAGCAGTCAAGTCACTAAAGCAAAGCAAAACCAACTGTAGCTGTATAGGATCGTTCTTGCTCCTTGCTTACTCACAATAGCACAACTTTACATTGTACTGTGTCCACGGACAGAGATGCTCATAATAATATAAGCAATAGCTATATATATACTATACATACCTACATTCAAAACACACACTGCACTATATATATTCATACACAATAGAATGAGATGAATAAATACAACTGATCTTCTTCTGCCATGTGCAAACCTAACTACTCGGCAATACTTATTGCTTAGGCACATATTCTCCATTTTACTAATTTTACGTCCGTGTTAAGTGTACAGCTCATTATTACTTATATCTGCAAGTTTACCTGTTCTAATCTACTCGCTGTATGTGTGTTAGTATGTATTGCTGTTGTTAGGATGCGATGTGAATATTATGAGAGGATCGAGAATTTGTAACTATATTATATGTAAGTATGTATTATCTGAATGTGACTCTGACTAGTCTGACTGATTTGTTTTCCTATGCTCTGAGTTATTTTCTTCTGCCAAAGTTTGGTTCACCCCGTATTCCCTCACGATAAATTACTATCAAGTGAATGTTATTTTGTATTCATGCAGCAAGTAAAATATATAACGAATTCATAAACCGAGTTCTTGTCGAGCTGGTTGCATCCACCACACCAGTGCAGTGAGAGCCTTGCTTGAATTTTTGTAAAATCTGGATAAAGAGCTCTCGGAATGCTAAGTTATCCTTTCTCTGCTTTTCTCATTGGTCGAGTTTAGTAGATAAATGTACGAAATTCACCCAAAACAAGTAAATCTTAGAAATACTTAAATGCATGCATTCTGGTTTCTTCAGTTCATTTAATTTTAATGCTTACCTCATAATAAAATGCAGTTTATAGTTTATAGTACAATAGACACAATTGCAATATTGGTACACAACTTTGGGTACATTTTATGTATAGCAAACATAGAGACTATACTATATGGGTGTAGGTACATGTGTATTCATAATTAATATCCACTCACAAGACGTGTGTGTACCTAACTGTTCGAGAGATAATTGTGAGTTAAAATCTTGTACAGCGATAGTAGTAACAACTACTAATATGCAATTGTACAAATGGCATTGTTCTTGCAGCTTTCCTCTTTTCAAAAAATTTCCTCGTGCACAGTACAGTACAAAGTATCTAATAAAACAGATTTATTTGAGATTTAATTGGAACAAATCCTCATAGTTCTCACTCTTATTATTAGCCAGTCAAATAAATCAAGACAGAACAGATTACTTTACTCAGAAAATAATTAATACTCCTTATTATCTGTAGTACACTCTCAATCATTATATATAATTAGCGTCTTATCAAATTCGTTTCATTAGTAAACTTGGTTTACCTCAGCCTGTATTGAGTTTTTGCATGCAGTTTTGTTTCACTAAAAATTCATTACAATTACATGTAGGTATATAAACATACATATCTGCTACATTAGCGTAGTACAAGCTACTAACTTGTGTTGTATATATACCTATACAATACAACGAAACGAAGGTGGTTACAGAAAAATTCTGTTTCTTCAGCAGGTAAATTGAAACTTTTCTCTCGGTAGGCATTCTTTTGGTAGTGCTGCATGTACGAACACACTCTCAGTGCAGATACACATAGCACACAAACATTTTATTTGTGACTGGTAGTCGAACATCGCCGTTTGTTCTCTAAGGTGCAATGTGAATGTGTATTATTAGCTGTCTGTGGAATTGAAAGAGTCTATATTCGTGTCCTGCCTGTCTACAGACAGTCAGTCAGTCACTGCATACAACGCAAAAGTAGAAACTTGCTCAAAAGTTGCTTGAGGACGAAGTTCTATAGAATTCTTAGCGTCTCTACGAAACATCTTTGTAGTGGCTTTAGTTGGTTCAGGAGCATTAGTCTCCAAGCACATGGAATGTGTTCTCATTTCTATTAACACTTGTCTCATTCTTTTCATTACTATTCCTATCAAAATACATATAGCATGCAAAGTCAACAGTAAAATCCCATCACAACAGAAAGAATCAGAGGACCATTGTTGAATTGATGAGCCCTAGTTTCTCAAAACTGAGGCTTTTCTCTATCCGTCCTGTCCCCATGCTCCTATCATTAACACAGTAACAGCATATCACCACAATTACTTTCTGGTTGCAGCGATTTATTTGTTAAACCTACAATAAATGAGAAACTAAGTTTCGTCAGTTCGTACAAACAAGTGAACGTACACTACAGTTAGTCGTACCACTCGGTAAGTGTCTGCAATCTTAGAAAAGTATTTAATAATCATCCGCTTTCGGCTCTTTTTCCCTTCAGCTATCTTCTGTTCTTCCATTTAACGAGTTTATATTATCATAAATAAAGCTTCCTTTTCAAACTATTAGCTAATCAGAAAAACTGAAAATTAAATCATGACTAGTAGCAGGCGTTATTAGCGTTTTTAGATGGTTAATCCACCGTAATTATTCAAGTGTAAATAAGTTGAACAGAAACCGGCTTTTCCATTATTCACATTTTGTATCAATAGAACAACATGTTACAACACTGAATATATTGATAAATAATTGTGATAAGTAGTGCATGTTTATCTTAAAGTGTGAAATACCTATTTGTGTGTTTATATGTATTTAACAACAGACACGATTTGTACAACTACTTATAGTAAATACACAAACATTAGGTAAATATACCTTATCTTCTCTTTTTCCTTCTACGTAGTCGCTATGTTTTTAAAAGATTATGATTTCCCCTTTAGTAGCTTTAAAGTCAATTTTAATGCATAACCTGCCTGCACTTTACCAAACACTAAGTACATTTGCAGTAATATCGTGTGTGTTCGTTAACAGGAAAAAATAGTATGTTAACTGCCAATAACAGATTAAATATAGAAAATGGTCAATTAAGTAATTAACTTTTATGGGTATAGAATTACTTTATTGTGAGTATTTATCGGCTCAAGTATGTAGAACATAATCGAACCATTTTCGCAAGCGAGATTAATTATTCATTGATTGCTATAAAAAGGTGTGTGAGTAGCATAAATAAATAACACTTAGCTGATCTCTTCAGTGCCGTTAGTCATTAGAAGGTGATGAGAAAATTGAGAAGGGCACAGAGGGAATTCAGATCGAATATTCGTACTACTTACCTAGCCCTGTCTGGACAGATAAAGGAAAGTAGGGGCAATTAAAAATGTGGAAATAGTGAAGTAGGTGAAATGAGTTTAGAATCCCATAATAATATGGAATAAACAAGTAGCTTTCGTTACATAAACACAAGGAATATGTGTAGCAGATAGAGAGATGCTTAGATATATACCTCTTTAAGGCTTTATTAGCATGGTATGCATGAAGTGGTAGAAACTTGATTTCTGGAATGGCTGGATCTACTACTGGATATGTGAGTTTACAACCGATAAAGAGTCAATGTTGCATGAATTTGAAGCTAGTAGAAAAACTTGAAGTTGAAATGCAAAAATACAGTCTACATTTTAGTTTACACTCGAATGAAGTATGAAGTAGGTAGTCTTATCATTATCAATGCTGGAATCCTTACACTAACATACATATTAATCGTATGTAAGGCCTTGGCAGACGTAGTATGAAATAAATGAGATTTGAACAGAACTCGAAACTCCTACACCCAAATACATTTATAATATTATTATCTCGATCCCCTTTATGAAGTACTACTACATACAATGTTAGCAAATCAAGAATGCAGCGGCATGTGCTGTAATAAATGATAAATAAAGCAGGGATTGGATTATGAGATTACAAATATGTGAGGATTTGAGGATGGAGCCGTACCGTAACGTAAAAGAAAGGCAAGTCCCCCTCAGCTCAGTAATCATCAGTAGCAACTACGGTTTCACTTGGAAGTTCAAATGGAAACTGAGATTGGAATATTGTGGGTTGGGATTAGTGCTAAATAGGAGGTAAACTTTCAATCAAGCCTACATCAGCATATATTTCAGTTTTTATTACACGTGCTCAGTTGATGTACTTAGTAGAATAAATAATAAGTCCGTTTCCTAAATCCAAGTAATGCTTATTTTGATGTTCAGTCAGAGCTTTCAGTTGACACTTGAACTAAAAGAGTTATCTAATGCAGCCGTGCGATGGGTCATTGCGAGTAGTGGAGTGTATCAATATGTGTACTCGGTCAATAAGGAGTATTTTATGAACACATCTTGCTAATACATGTCATACTTTGTGTTTCATGTTCTTCTACGTTATCCACGACACTGTATACACATGTTCATGTTCATCCCAGATTAGTACAGACATGCAATTTAGGAATAACATGTTATCTATATGGGATTTCACCTAATTTGCTATTCCTGCGTACATCAATGACTACATGGTTGCAATTTGCAATTAGTGGCCTCTCTAATCGCTATAAAGCTTTCAAAGCGCCTGTTTTACACTGAAATCCTAATTATGTATGACATTATGACACAGTAGGCAGAGTCGCTGTACATGCACTATACAAAGTTTCAACTTTAAACTCCTGCTCTTCATGTTGAAACACTTTTCACAAAAAATGACATCCATTTATCATGAGTTAATATTGATGCACTACTACTGCAGTGCACTCAATGAGTGGAATCAATTTGCACCAATAAGAACTATGACCTCTTTATAAATTAATCATTACAAATTAAGCCATTAAAGCATCCGTTCTGTTTTTTCAAAATTCTCTAGCGTCAACTCATCTTTGCTGAATAAACAATTTTTAAGCTAATTTATTTCTTGTATTTATCACAGAATAACTAGCAATGAATTAATTCGCCATACTTTTGATATTTTTTATTGCTGGTGACTTGCACATGACATTGCCATGTGCTGCTGACAAATAAATTAATAGCCAATCGGGCCAATCCCTACCAACTTTGTGGTACATTTTCCTTGAATTCTTATTCATGTCAGTGCAGTCTGCTCAACTGTTGTTCAAATAAATGAAGTTACATAAACTGAATTTCACTGCTCATGTACTATATACTAAGGACACTATACTTGACTATACTACGCAACTCAGGTAGTTTCGCTTACGAAATCTTTGAGATATATTTATGCTAATTAGGCCAAAAGGTGCTGACATAGCAAATAAAAGTCTTATTGAGGGATTTTGAAGTTTTCATGCTCTATTGAGATTATCTCTTGACGAGTAAAAAGATATAGCATGATAAGTAATCTAGAGGGTGTGCATTATTCATATTGCTTACCTAGTGTTACTCAAATTAGCTATGCATACTATTTATGTACAGATTGCTATGTTGGTATATCCGTGTATTACATATTATAAAGTTGTGTCACATTCATGGTCTTATTATTACTAAATCAAAATGGACTGTTACCCGTAATAAGTAGGTACATAAAAGATAGTTAAAGTGGAAATGCCACCCAAGACAAATGTCATGTCCTTAGCTTTCTAATTGCACTTAATTATAGGTTTGCAATTACAAGTAAACTCAACTGTGTAGAATCAACTCAACTTTGTAGAAACGATCTAATAGTTAGTTTTATAATGGGTTAATCATTAAGGGGGCTATTTCTGTACACATTATCCTGCGTATGCCCCTGTAGAATACTCGCGCCTGCTATTAAAATAGGATAGAGGCAATTATATGTACTACATAATACATATTATATTATTTGTAGAGAGGCACAAACTAATTTTCCTACACATAATTACAAGTGTGGTTTAAGCAAGAAGTGTAGGAGTGCCTGCAACCTGCAGCAATTAAGACATTTGGGTGTAATACTGCATGTCTCGAATCAATGCAGAAAATGTAGTTAGGTTATGTATTGACTTTAATTGTCTCCTTAAGTATATGGTAGTTACCGTGAAGTTTAAGATAATTACATACCAATTCTAATAATGGATTAGCAATTAACTGGATTTTACTATCACTAAGTAATACAGATATGCTTCTTATTATTCCTCAGTCCGTGTTCACATGAGTAATTACATTCGTTTCTAAATTGGAAGCAATTTCAGAAGACTGGTTTCTTTGTTACTGAGGAAGAACTGTAATATAAACTCTAGATGAATAAAGGCATTCGTCGTTAGCAAACTGTCTTTTATCAAACTGTTTTCGTCGAAAGACATAATAATATTTGTTAATTTTCCTGTGTCTATTTAACTTATCATATTATGTATGTATATATAGTCACCAATTTACTGCCATTAGTATAAAGCTTGCTATACAAGTGCAGAGCGTATATATGATTTCATAATAATCTTTATGATTTACCAACAGATATTTATTATTGCCCACAATAATATTGGGAATTTCTGAGTGATTTACTTAGCGTTGCGTTCTGCGTTATCTGTGATTGATGATGGTTTAAAAATCTTGAGTGAACACTAAACACATCATTGCTCATTGGTAAACCTTGGCTTGCTTATCGGGCTATCTAACTTTATAGGCAGTTGAGTTGAGCCGTAGAATCCCAAGCTACATGTGTAAAAGTGTAAATCCCCAGCCAGCGCATGCAGTGACATGAAATCGGTTTCACTCAGGTAGGTTGATCCAATCTCTAGTAGACTCTGAGTAGACTATAAAGTTAATACATGACGGAGTAAAAAGGTAGCTGATGAGTTTATATAATATGTATCATCAGGTTAGCTTACTTGTTATTACCGGTCTACTACTAGTTAATCTTAATGGGTGTTTGGGGATAAAAGTTAAAAAGTTGGCATCACCTTCAAAAATCATAGTATTAGCACGAGGGATAGAGCACCAACGTTTATAGTCTTGATCCGTGACCGAAAACGCAAGATGTTTCTCTCGATAGGTCCATTAGTATGTGGTTAGGCTATACGCGTACCTATTTTAATGCATACTTGAGTTGTTATGATATTTCTTTTCCTTTCTCCCGATAAAATGGTAGCTGTTCTGCTCAATTCCAATGTAATGCAGCAATTGCAAGTACAGAGGTGTAGCCGGCTGACGAAGCGATGTTGAAATGGAGATAACCGGTTCGAACTCCACTAATGTAACTAAAGATGAATAGGTTGATGTGATTTGATATGAAATGAAAGGATCGTAGAAAAGTGTAGTATTGTTGTTCAGCAGTCTAGTTAAAGGAACAGTCCAGTCAGTCAGGACAGGAGCTAATAATGTATTACAATATAGATTAGTAGGATCTCATTCTAGTGCATGCAGTTCAGTTGAAATAAAGGGAAGTAGATTTTTAAGTGTCGTACACTGCAGAGCAGAGTCATGCAGCTGCACGTTGCTGACTGCCTTGCTGGCCAGGCCAAACTCGTATCTGCGAGCAGATTGAGAGAATGTGTTTACTGCTTCATGCTTGGATCCTACAGTACAATATTATAGTAACTTTGTTACATCAGCAGATCACATTGGCAAACCACTTGAGCAAATAAAATCCATCGAGTGCTCGATATTTATTAGAAATAGAAAAGATATCTATTGAACACTTAATGAAAGATTGGCTGGGATTGGTGTTTACAAGTAGAATTTTTGCCAGAGGGCTAGGTGTGTTGCATTTTCATTTGAGTCTGGATTGGGATTCTACCCTCGATACGATTTCTTTTTTGCGACGATACAAATCTTACATGCTTTACATTTACATTGCAACGATCAGGCTTCCCTTCTCTCTCACTCACTCCGACACTCACTTATTTCTCTGCAGCTTCAACTCGAGTCGTCAAGTGAGTCAAACCAGGCCTGCCTTCTAATCATTTATAGAGAATTTCTATCTGTGTCTATATATATGTAGAATATTATCATATTTTCTGACCTGTACAGTTGAGAAGTTGAAATGCAGCACAAGACATGCAGAGCAGCAGTAGTCAGCACTCTAGAGATATCTATAGCAATTGCATTGCTTGGATAACGAAATTCTATGTACATATAATATATCTACTTACATAGCCACAGACTTCACAGACAGATACACTTTGCAATGGGTATTAATTTGATTCTGCCAAGAGCAACAGGCTAAGAGAATAGAATGAATACAATACCTAGCTGCTCTTTTCATTTGAAAACTTGCAAAGCATGAATTCTTTAGGGTGAGAGGCTCGTTAAAGACTTTTAAAGCATATTCTACGTATTAGATTGCAATTTGTATTAACTTTGTGTGTAGCAACAGTGAAGTGATTGCCTTTAAATATTGTTTTTGTTAAATATACTCTAAATGTGTAGTAATGTGCTTTTCAAGCCAGACAGTATGCAGTATAGTATTAAGTACTATTATGTACTCATGAAAGAGTAGCTACTACAACTTATCTTAGGTCTTAGGCACTGCTTATGCCATGATGACTATTTGCATAGAGACTATAATAACAATAATAAGTATTTCAATTACGATTTACGAGTGAGACAATAACACGGCCCAGCATCCTAGGACTGCATGTAGAGTAAAAGTAGATAATAGAGCAACTAGTAGACGCGACCCGCGAGTGGCAGTGTAAGGTGTAAGGATTATAATAATAAACTATCAGTAGTCCTGGGCTATTCATCTACTCACTGCCGATACTGGCTTCTGTTTAGCCACCACCAAATTGCGCTCTGACACAATTTTCAGTGCTGCTGCTGCTAATGAATGTGCATTTATTTAAATAGCTTCAGTGTAATATCCCCAGCATAACCTTGTTGATTGCATCCACGAAGAAAAAGTTGACAGCGTTACTTAAATGAGTAATTAAGGGTTGCAGATAAATATCTATTTCAAAGAGCTTCGTGACACCTTTTAGAAAATGGAAACTACGAAGGAAACCTAGCAGTTCAGTCACAGCAATGTGTGGCTTCAGTGCAGACACACGTACTATTCTCAGGTTACAGATTCGATGTTAGATTTGCATAATAGATCTTTACAAGTACTTTCATTCTGAGTCAAATAAATCATTTGTACAACTTGTCTTAAAGTCGCCTGCCATACTATTTACTATCGCTGCATGGTAAGTAAGTTATTTGGTTTGAATAATAATAAGTTTTCTTACAATTAAAGTAAATATTCCTAGAAACTGACACGCAGCAGGTACATCATAAAAGTCTTTTGCTCTGACCTGTCATCTATTTCTCTACAACTTACTTCATTTTATTCTACAGCATTTATACGCAAAAATACTTTCGAACATAACCGAAACATTTGAGACAAATGTAATTCCTATGAAACAAAAGTGCAATCACACTTCACACAGTGTAAGTACGACGAACGAAGGAAGGATTTCTGTTTCCAACTTAATCGTGAAAATATTCTTGTTCGAACAAAAAATATTATTAATTGCTAGTGCCATGAGTAACTTACTTAAATATAGCCTCAGGGTACCTTCACTGTTTGTCTGGCTGTCAAAACATTTTATAGGAGCAGATTACAGTCAATGCACCTCTCTCTCACCTCTTTCAGTAAATTACACGTTCACGTACATCTATAAATGTTCACAATAAGCACACATGAGTCGATTATAATTATAAGTAATAATTACCGAACGTAGCTCGCTTTATTGCTATAAATATAAGAATGAGATTGAACGCATCACTAACAAAAAGTTCACCAATAAAATTAATAAGAGAGCTTTCA
>JABASI010003985.1:0-15068 GCA_019776505.1 Tomocerus nigrus | reverse complement strand
CTCAAATCCGGATTTTCCGGATAGATTCCGGAATCCTAAATCCTATTACGGAAATGAAAATGCAAATATCTGAATAATTTTTGAAAAATATCTTCGTACTTTTCAAATATCAATGGATAACATGTGATCGTCTTGTGTGTTACGTCGTTATGTGTGTGTGTGCTATTACAGATATAGCATCGCGCTATACTTTAAATACTTTAAGTTTAGGGCATTTGCTTTTCGTTTTCGGTCGTTTCTTTTTTACTTTTTAGTGACTGTCCTGTCACTGTAACTTGTGTGAGTGTGCGACAGTGTGACGACGATCAAATCAGATTGGGACTTTTGGGACCTGTCTTTTAACACTACGAATCGAATCGTATTGAGGAAAGTTTAGCAACGTCAGAAGCCATCATTGTCATTGTAAGTCTTTTAGGTAGTTTCCACAAATTCCACAATCTGTTAAAAGTAAACATTATGTATTCTATTGATATTGATGATTGACAGTGAAACATAATAATAGTAATCATGCTGATCTTATCTTCTAGGACTGTCATGTTTTAAATTTTTTTGTATTAATGATAATAGCCTTTTTTTATATTTTAGCTTTGTTCTTCTAAGTATAACATGCAATTTTGTACGTACCGGTGTTTTTCCGCAGGTTTGCTTTTGGTGAAATTCCGAAGCTTGAATTCCTTGATATGGCGGAGCAAATGGTGGAGAGACCTCTTCGATCAGTTTTCGGTATGAATATGAAATAAATTATAATTATATTTTGCTATCAGCTATGCTATGCCAAATACTGAATACCTATACGCTAAATACTAAATGTTCCTACTTTTGTTTCATTTTTAGTGGGGAACATCCCCTACGAAGTTACTGAAGAGAAATTAAAAGAAATCTTCAGTGAGGTTGGGCCCGTGATTAGTTTGAAATTAGTCTATGACAGAGAAACTGGCAAACCGAAGGGTTATGGCTTTTGTGAGTACAAGGACGTGGAAACCGCAACAAGTGCCATGCGAAATTTAAATGGATATGAAATTAACAACAGGGTGCTTCGTGTGGACAATGCTGGAGCAGAAAGAATTCGAATGGGAGAGATAAACAGTAGTAATCAAAGTATGCGTTTTAGATTTGAAAGTCTTTTGAGTAACCGTGATCCATATTCACTATATATGTCTTTCTAGGATAGATGTGTTATCTTTTGAACAATTGAGTATAAAATCTTATTTATCCAACTTTTAATACACGGGTTATTTAATTTGTGTGGTAAGATTCGATGGGACACAACGGACCTAGACATGAAAGCGAAAATCCTTTTCAAATGATGGCTAACGTTCGGGATGACGGTCCACCTCCTCCAGAAAAAGCTCCTGAAGTAATACACAAAGCGGTGGCTTCTTTGCCCCCTGAGCAGATGTTCGAGTTGATGAAGCAAATGAAATTGTGCATTCAAAATAATCCTAATGAAGCGCGTACAATGCTTTTGCAAAACCCACAGCTGGCATATGCTCTACTTCAGGCGCAAGTTGTAATGAAAATCATTGACCCTCCAACCGCGCTGGTAAAGTGTAATTCAATTTAATTAAAGTTTGATTTGGTTGTTCATTCTTTGATGTATTTGCGGAAATTATGGTTTCCGTTTTAAACGCTAAATTGATAGTCAAAATGGTTGGTCCGTACTGTACTAACTGTACCCCTGGCATACACCCAAAATCCTTGAACATCTAGTTGGCTACTTGCAGTTTTAAAAGGGGGCACTGTAATAATTCTAGTTTCAGTTTATTAAATGGAAGAAGCATCTATAATTCTCCTTTATTACGGATTAGTATATGAATGCCTTAAATTTTGCTGTTTGATCAACAAATAATAAAATAAACTGTACTGCTACACTGCTACTGTCAGGAAGTGCCACAAAAGGCGAGTATCCTCTCAATTTCCAGCTTAGGTTAGGCCCAAGAAGTAACGACGCTAGGATTTCCATTTCGGTGCACAACACCTTTATTTGGTTGTCGAATATAATTTTTCAATTTTTTTTGCTAATTTTTTGAAGTATCGTCGTATAACCGTGACTAAACCAACACAGGGCAGGGCGACGGACAATGCCTAACGCACACTGGTTTACTTTCGTATATCTGTATTTTTTTCTTAATTGTCATTTCTATATTTTGTGCAGTCAATGTTACACAAAGATAACCAGCTTCCGGTGGGAGCGATGGGTACACTACTTCCTGAAGGTCAAATGAATATGATGCCTTCTGGATTTGGACCAACACATAATCAACCTCCACCGACGGAAAATCCTTGGATCACTGCTGCTGCAGGGACTGGAGTTCCACTTATGCCACCCAATCCTCCAGGACCCTTCGGCCCTGGTCCAGGTCCAGTGCCACCAGTGGCTGCTCCTGTCCCTGGCCCAGGGGGAGATATGGTATATACGAGTATCATACACATTGTGCTCACAATATTAAATTGCTTTTTAAGAAAATTGAATGAATTTGAAATAAAATGTTTTTAGGATTTAAG
This sequence comes from Tomocerus nigrus, assembly GCA_019776505.1. Taxonomy (NCBI): domain Eukaryota; kingdom Metazoa; phylum Arthropoda; class Collembola; order Entomobryomorpha; family Tomoceridae; genus Tomocerus; species Tomocerus nigrus. The sequence goes on along the minus strand of JABASI010003985.1, from coordinate 12,563 downwards.
GCAATTAGATCCTCGTTTGAGAAACCAAGCAGGTGGAGCTCCACAAGATTTCGATCTGTAAGACATTTCTTATCATTTCTTAAGAACTTAATTATTGAGGCTTTTTGTGCAATACATTTCCTTTTTTAGTCGGGATCCTAGAGCGCAGTCACAGCAAGAGAGGTTTTCGATGGACCCAAGACGTGATCGAGATCTTCGCGACAGGGACATGAGGGACAGAGACATGAGAAGCGATCGAGATCTTCGAGATAGAGATATGAGAGAGCGGGATAGGGACATGCGGGACCCTCGAATGGAATCTCGTGACAGAGATATGAGAGATAGAGACCTTCGTGACCCTCGGGCATTTGCAGGGAGCAACATTGCTCCGAATAGCACTGCGCCTTCTGATCCAAGGGCAAGACGTAATGCACCTCCTGCAGCAAGCACTGAATCGCCAGCTCTAAGCGCTTCTGCGGGTTCAGTCGCTGCTGCTGCTAAAGCTAATCCTTTTCCAATGGCTGGCTTGGGTCCTGGAGCCTCGGATACAGAAAAAGCAGCTCTAATCATGCAAGTACTTCAGTTGTCAGAAGATCAGATTTCCATGCTACCTCCGGAACAAAGGCAGAGTATTTTAGTATTAAAGGAGCAAATCGCGAAGTCAACATCTCAGCCTCGTTAGTTTATTTAGTGTTATTTCGTTATTTGCAAGTTTTTTTAATTCTCTTTATCATTATTTCATCTGCAATGATTCATGAATTGAAATGCCTACTAACTTTTATGTAATATATTATATACTATGAAAATAAATGAATTGTACACCATTATAAAAGCATGGGTCATTAAAATTGATTTGTACTATTGTACATGATACTGGTATTGTTATTAAAATCTCTTTGATTGGACTCCACTCGTTGTAATGTAATGTTTTGACGCAACATACTGACAGCATAATTTTACAATGTAATAATAGCTTATCCATAATGCAATATTATAGGACGCTGTCAATATTAGTATGTGCTTTCAAAAAGCCGTTTACTAACGCACTTATTACTTGTTGCTCTCCTGTTGTCGAGATAGTCGAGAACAGTTTAATTGACTATTATTAATTACTTTAAATAGGGTGTCTTAAGCCTACGCTGCATCAGTCATAAATAGCATGCCATAATCGAAAATTAATGATGTCGTGTAACCGTGTAGTTTTGCGGTAGTTGCTATTTCAATCCGAAAATGCATTTCCGGACGGGACGTAGTAGTTCTTCTCAGCTACCTTACTATTCAAATAAGACTCGACATTGATTCATTGATCTAATTTTAGGTGTGACATAATATTATGTAATGCTATTCAATTCATAATAAAATAAGTATGCATAGTATAACATATTATGGACCATTATGAGTGTTTAGGTATGTTTAAACTTATTTTTCCTATTTTTCTGTACCGCCGTGTAGTGTAACTAATTATCATTACGTCATCGTAATCAGCATAATTTTAGAGGTTTTTGTGATATATCGCCAATTGCAAGACACGCCCGGGCAGAGAAAAATGGTTAAGAAGTTATTTTACATTTTGAATTCATTGAGAATTCCTTGCATAACGCATGGAATTCTGTGCTAAATTATGCGGGTGTAGTGTAGTATTTATTGCTAATGCTTATAATTTGTGTTTCATCGAAATAATATACTTGATATATTATTAGTACTTTTCTTACGTTGTACTAAGTGACACCGTTTGACACGGTAATCACTAAATTATTGCCCTTGTTGAATAGTAATGAAAGCGAATGTTGAAATCTAAAGAGATTTTACGGATCATTATTCTTTCTTTTACTTATTTATTGAGTTAATAGATACCTATGCATGCATCATGCATATTTTATCGCATTCTGCATTTGCATTGTATTGCATTGCATTCGCATTACATGTGTGAATGTGTGGAAGAACTCGGAAGAAGTACACAATTTTATTAACGTTGTTGGTGTCAGATCCTAAAAATATGATAAAAGAACCAGATCCTTATGGAAAAGTAGAAAATGTCATAAATATTAAGGCATAAAGCCGTGCACAATGCACACTGCACACCTGAAGTACCTATTACGAATCTCACGATTTAATAGCTAGGTATATTAATTTATCTTTCAATAAGTCTCGTCTGAATCTCTATTATATAATGTGTGTTTATTGTTGCGTTGTTTAGAATGTTTAGATGAACCATAGCTGAAGCTCATTTGGATTAGAGAGGAGAGAGAGGACGAGTGATATTGATATGTTATATTATAGGATATACGATGATATGCGTGTAATATTGGATTGTGGTGGAATATCAGAAGATATAATGAATTGTAAAATGTTAGGTGGTGAGTTAATTTAAGCTGATTCTGAGTACAGATGTGGCATAGGTAGCTACATTTACCAAGTCGGTTTTATAAAGTTTGGTTGTTCAGTTTGGTTTGTACAGTAGAATTTGTGAGTCTCGAAAAGAATACTGCCGTTGCGTGGAATTGTGTTGCTTTTGGTGTAGAACTACAATTAAAGTATTTCATATTACTTTCCATATACCTATCGACATACAAACCGAAGTCAGTAAGTAATGTCTATGTGCCTAGTACCTACCTATGCTCCTTTTTCCTATTCCATAAGGTTATTTTTGTCGGCCGGATTCGTCAGTCAAAGGGGAACGTAAAGCAGCGATAGAAGAACTCAAGTAACTCAACTCGACTTGCTTCTGTCTCAGTCTGAACTTACTCTCCAACCCGTCAAAGCCAAAGGAAAAGAGCTTGAATGAAGCGTTTCTGCTACTACACTGAATTAAGTCAATACAGTCAACAGAGTTTCCGATATTTACAGTCTAGCTTAGACACAATAGCACAGGTGAATTCAATTCTATTGAATATCATGACATTAACACTTGCCTTACAGCCGGAAACAGCATAACATTTCATTCTATACAACTACATAACATGTGCATAAATTCTCTGTGAAAGGAAATATATAACAAAACTCACAAATAGAATCCGAGCTAGTAGGGAATAATAAATAAGAGACTCAATTGAACAGAAATGACATTGCCTGTACTACCTGCAATAGCAGTTTTACAGTGTTGAAAAAGTAATATCACTTTCATCATTGCCTTTACGAACTCACATATAGAACTAGAGAGAGAGAGAGAGAGAGAGACATAGACAGAGAGGCACAAAAAGATACACCCTCTCCCTATGTGAGTCTTTTGGTGGTAAAGTGCGTGTGTGCTTCGCCTAGGTTGATTTTATGGGTAATTCTACTCAGTAGTTACTAACTGCTGCAGAATTGATTGTAGATTACCTCTCTGCCAGATTGAGATTTGTGTTCTATTCTGCATTTGTTCATTAGATGTGTGGAGTAGCTCTCTAGCTACCTATATAGAAACTTGGGAATTATAAACGGTGACTCATCTCGTTTTACCTTCAATGTTCTGCTCACTTTTGGATTCAAGTGCAAGCTCTGCCTGTAAGCAAGTCAAGTTAAAGTAATACAAAGCAAAAAGATAGAGCAATCCATATCATTATATTTCTGTGCTGAGTATTCCTACTAAAAAGTGAGTCCCTGCCTTCCACACACAACTCACGTACTTTTGGAACTATATTATCCCCTCTAATAACAACAAAATAAGTATCACTACTACTACTACGAATACGAACGAAGCAAAATAAGGACAATCATACTACGCTCCATTAAACTACTAAATAACTGTCTACAATTTAAGTCAGTCAGCATCAGCAGCCCTGCCCTGCTTCACCACTGCCTACGTATCCATCTTTCAGCGATTTTTCCTAAGTTCATTAGGTGCAAACAGTGAGTAGAGTATAACCTTTATGACACAACAAAGTGAGTACTCCGTAAATTACAGCTACATAGTGCATCCCAGCTCTAATGTAACTACTGCATTTTATTGCTCTTAGCTCATCCCTCATCACACAATTTCTTTATCGTTTGCTCGACTTCTTACGTTCGACTGCAGACACACACACGACTATTATTACAGCACAAATCTAAAGAACTGGCGTAGCACAATCATTTGCCATGCAATAGGCTCATAACAGTTTTACAAACAGCTACATCAATACCAGAATCGATTTCTATATCAATTACACGGACTGCACACATTATCCTTTACATACTGAGACATTGTTAACCAATACATAAGTGTTGCAAAATCATTAAATATCTGTCAAGTCACAACTACATAATCAAACATTTGTAAACAATTCAATACTCTGCATTGCTGTCTATTAGCGAGTACTACTGGAAAACGCGACAATTTTTAACGAAGACTTTGGAATTCAAATTGAAACTTCAACTGTGGATAACTATTGAACTGGTAACTAAAATTCCTTTTCCATGCTTGCTCTTACTATAATATGAATATACCGTTATTCTAGTATTCGTTTTGTTAGTATATTTAGCTACATTCATTAAAAGCACATCAATTCAATTGATTTCAATTGAGAGAACTACTTAAATATACATCAGTACAGAAAGTAAGTCAGACAGTTTTGTTATCACAACGAACACTCTTCAAGTTTACAGATAATATGTAGATTGGTATCATTATAGTATTTTATACAAGGACTTATGGTTTTAAGAACCTATTCACATGTGCTTTAAATAGCTAAGGACAAATTAATTTTTCATACGCATAATACGAAATAAGAAACTACCTAAGTATTCTATCATGTACGTACAGCAAAAAGTTGTGCTGATATTCAAGTGTAATGACATGAGGGATGAGGGGGTAATCACAAATGTAGTTGGAGATGTAAGTTGTAGGTACTCAATAGCTATTAGCATTAGGTAGGTGGTATTATCTCTGGAGACAAGACAAGACGTTCAAAAAAGTAGAATTAAGGAAACTTGTAGTAGTAAGCCTGTCTCTTCATTGTTCAACTATAGCTGCTGCTTATGTCTATATTGCCTAGGTGTGTACATATCAGAGTCTGTGAAAAGATTATTTGGATTGGATTTAATGATCAATAAGAGCTACAACAAAGAAAGGAAAACTTATCTAGATTCGTCTAGTCTAGACTTACCTACACATAACAAAATGAGTATGTAGTCCGTAGTACTGTTTGTTGTGTGTATGAAAATGTAAATTAAAGTAAACGAGTCAGACAGAATCCTGTATCTGATTTTATAAGATTACTGCTGACTACTGCGTACATATTAGCTGCACCTAACTAAATGGCTATGATGACTAACCTTAAGATTTGCTAACTAATAGGCAGCAAGATGAGTTTCAGGTTTAGTCTTTATATGTATTTGGGCATCCATGTAGGATTCTGTATAAGTCTGTGTCGGTCGGTATAGAGTCGGTCGCTACTCCTTATTACAGTAGTAGCATTGCAGTGCAAGGAGTGCAGTGAGAGTGAACTAAAGTTTGATTTCATGATGGACTAAAGTAAAAGATTTCTTATAATGTTCTACGCTAACTTTGATCTCCACTACTAAAGTTCTTCTGGTCCTGTTTACTAAAACTCACTAGACACGCACGTCAAATGATTTACCAAGCATAATGCAATTGCGATGCGATGAGAATTAAATGAAAATAAACAGTCTTCTTCTGTGAGAATCTATCCTCTTCTATAGACGCCTGGAATATTACAGTTTCACCTTCTACTAATTGTTGTTGGCTAAAATATAGGGTGCGGGTGTTTTCTGAGAAGATGCGGAGTGGTTGTGAGATGTGAGATCGTAAAAAGTTAAAAATCAATAGAGTGAGAGTGAGAAAGAAGAAAAATATGTTCAAGGTGTTTCAGTTGTGTCAGTTCATCACTTTTTTGTATCTTATCCCTTTGTACCGTGTTATTGCCAATACAATAACCATCATCGTCTGATCTTTTCCGGCTTTGTTGCTTTGTTAACTAAATGCTCCTATACTTTAACTAACTTCTATTGTAATAATAATAATACCTAGTCTAGTAGGTATAGCAGGTACCTACCTGACATCAGCAAAACATCAGAATACTTAATAACACAAAGGCAAAGCAAGTTGTTTAGCAGTTGAAGCCATATCTAATGTAAATGAATAATATGTGATCCTCGGAGAGAACAGTTTTCTGCTTACCAATATCTACAATTATCCATAGCATTGTAAGGGAATAGCATGCACTACGCTATTATAATATTTCATCTGATAGTACACTAACAATAGGAATAGGATGTGCAGTTTGTAATGATCTACAGATGAACGCAACTGGTTTGCGTATCAAATTATCAAATACTAGCATGTCTTGTATTGTACGTAGGTATTGTTACTTGTTGGTGCAATGTCTCAGTCTCTCTCTCTCTCTCTCTCTCTCTCTACAACTTATACCGTGTTTGGTTAATTAGGCTCGTTTCGCTCTGGGGAAGATTTACTCTCAAATTCATAGCATCTTCTACAGGTAGGTGCATAATGTACTATTATGTAGGTATGCTTCTTTTTACTACGCTACGGTTATTACTAAACTTTCAATGCTTTAATCTTGGTTTTTAGTACTGCTTTGTAATAAAGATGACCGACAGAAAAGAAGAATATGTATAAGCTTAGGTTATATTATACGTATACCTAGGTATGTAGTATGTTTAGAGTGTAGTATTATATAAATATTAACAAAGTATTTATTGTATTCACATGCATACATTTTAATCCAAACCCAACAATTGTGTTATTTGTATTGTATTACCCATCTCTGTATGTGTGGTAGAGTTCTCAGTTCTGTCGCATAATTATCAATATGCAAACTAAAATGTTTAGACTCTTGTTCTAGCAGCTGAATAGTAAATGGAAGTAGCTTCTGATTTACAAACATTTTAAATCCATTCTTAGAAGGGTAACTTTTCAATATCAAATCAATATCTTTGATGATAAATTGACCATGGCTCGATAACTGTTTACAAAACGTTTTTATTGGTAGAAATATTAGTTTGTTCAGTGTTCAACCGGTTGACTGATAAGAAGCATTGAAGGCAGTGGCAGATAAGGAGTGTAATTTACTTGGTGACAAGTTTGTTTTTCGTAAGAAATCCCCAAGATCAAGAATGACTCAGTGCTCATTTGTAAAACAAATTATAATAATGCAAAGATAATGACCCTTAAGATCTACTTGTTGCAATATTAATGTATATACCTACACACACAGTATGTGGGTTTGTCCGAGCATTAAGAACTCTGTCTTCACTGTCATTACTTGTGTCTATTGAAAGGGGAATTAGGATTCATAACCTTATCATCTAACGACAGAAAATGTTTGATAAGTGTTTAAAAAACGAATTGAATTTAATGCAATAGTTGTGTTTTCGATTCCATTCTTGTTCCCAGACAGGCCCTGTTGCCTTAGGTAGACAATACTGCCTAATACTCTGATAAGTGGATATGTGTACATAGATGGTATATTATATGGAGGAGGCAGAAAACGAGAAAAAAGGTTAGTATGATTTTTAACACGTTTCCCTTACTAATAATCTTGTACTGATAACCAATTGAACTGAAAAAGAAATAGGAGGCTGTAGTTTGAATTAGAATATGTAGGTGTGTATGTGGCGAGTATCTTAGGCTCGGCTAGTTTAAAACAATAGAAATAATACAGATATTGAAAATACAATAGGAGTGAGCATGTCGGGCTCGGGTGCAGTGAGTATTTGTAGTGGAAGTCGCTGCTGCAGGGTTTTGGGTAAGAAAGAGTGAAGGCAGTTTAGGGTTGAATGAGAATATGATGAGGGAGCAGAGATCATGTGGGGAGGAGCAGACTGGCGCTACTCGATTGACCAGAATGGCTTTATGTATTTTATATGGTCTCGAGGAGCGAGACTCGTTTTAAATCATAAATGGTGAGTGTGTGTGTGCACATGTAAGTACGACGGTCGTGTAGCTGATCTAGTGCAAGTAGCCAGAAGAGTCAGAGTCACTGTGTGACTCCCTTTAGGTCACATATGACAACTAGACAAAAGACATGTATAACTAATTGAATGAATGCTAGGTAAGTAATGGAGGTCATAGTTCAATTGTTCAGTCCTGTTCTGTTTACAGTACTCTTGTCACAATACAGAAATGCCTTGACAGGTCTCTCCATAGTCTCACTGTCCAAGGGTCGCTTGTCTCAAGGATTACACTTATGTGTTTGCTTTGTCATTTTATTGCTGCCGTGAGGGAGTCTGTCTCTCAGTCTCATCCTCCTGCAGTGCACTCCAGCCCTGTCCTGTGCAGATTTTCATTTGATGTGTACCTTAGCTAACTTTCTGTGTCTCTGTTTGTTATGGCCAAGTCTCCTCTTTGCTACACTCCATTTACTCTTCTCTAAGGATAAATTTTAACTGCCTAAATACATTATGCCACTACCGAGTCAATTTATGTACCTATTATTCTATTCTATCTAGATTCTACCTATATAGATACTATTCTGACGCTATAATATTAATATTACCATTTCATGTCTACTAGTAGGCAATAAAAATTGAGGGTACTACTTACTACAACTCTTCTAATATTGAAGCTACTGACTGCATGGAAGAAGTATAGGAAAGAGGGTGCAAACAAATGGGACTAAGGTAAACACTATGCACTTACAATTATTAGTACTACATAGGTAATATTGTAATATGCATTTAAGTGCTTACATTACATACAATCTGCATTATATGATTTTAGTTTTTGTCTACTCACTTTGCTGATTGAGCAAAGTTCTTGACTAGTATTATAATATTATTACTAATATTACTATGTGTAACTTTAAGTAAGTATCTGCATTTTGTATTACATTATTGTTTGCATTTAGGCTCCTAAAAATAAGTGGTCACTATTACACGCACTAACTAAATACTAGTACGTGTATTTTTGGTTAGGAATTACAAGTAAAGCAGTATAGCTACCCGTAAGTACTTCTAGTTAGTTACTTAGGCGTAGATTTTGACTTGGGGATTTACTTAAATCCCAGAGTTAAACACTCGCTTGCTCATTTACGCGTCCAGCATTTGTGCTGATCGTGAGCTTCGTGCGTTAAGAAAGGGTTGCATGGATATGCCAGTCATTGTAGGTTTTATGTCTTTTCAGCTGAATATTCTGAGTGGGGCATTGTAGACAAGTTAAGACAACAAAGGTATTTAAGGGACTGCTAGTCTGCCTTAAACATTTACCCTTTTAACAAAAATTCCTTATCACATGAAAAGGAAACCTTGCTCTTGTGTTCACCGTGTGCACCATCCACACCTAGCCAGACTACGCTGAGCTGACCTACAGAGTTAGTAGATATTATCTCAGCAAAACAAACACTTACTTTAAAATTAGCTGCTGAGTGCACTGGGGACTCTGGGGGCTTACCACTCCAAACGCTCTTTCACACAGTCACACAACTGTCATTTTCGACCTGCTCTTCTTTTTCTACGTCGATTCTCCTCCCTGCTACTACATTTAGATTCCCATAACCCAAGTCACACAAACAAATGCATTATGATCGACCAAAAGTAAATAGGAAGTACGTGAAGTACCTGACAGCCTTTGCTCGTTCAATATTTTGTTTTTCTTAGATTTAGTAACTCAATTGCTAAGTAGAATTATGTAATTTTATTTATAGATAGTGCCCTATAAATTCTAAAACTACTGACACTGAAACATAAATATAAATAGAGCACACTGAAATAAGGTTATGTAATAAGTTTCTCTCCGAATCTCATGGCATCGTGAACTTTGTTCCCTAGAGGCATGTCTCTGCATTCATCTGCATCTCATTTTGTTGAGCTGTTGGCAATGCATACACCCAAAATAGTATTTTATGCAAAACAACATTGGAAAGTGTACTTAACCTTTAAAAATTGTCAAAAATCTACTTTCCCTGGGAATTTAGTCATTGATGATATTTATTTTTCTTTAAGACCAGCAATTGTGGATTTCAAAATATTCGTCGATTATTATCTGCTCCGGTGACTGAGGTGACTCATGTAAAAGACTTGTCCCTGTCCGTAGAGTTAAACGTATTCTGTTTATGCACGGGCACATTTTGCACAATAGTAGGTAGCTACCTTAAGTTATGACAAACCACTGCACTGGCATTTTTCCTTAAGCTATGACAAACCACTGGCAATTTTCCTCAACCTTGCAATCAAGCTGTATTTAGGATGCTACATTAAATGAATGACTCATCAGGTGAGCATGACGGTGTCTTGCAATCATGAAACCGAATTAAGGTAGAAATGACTCAATGTCCCGAATAGCGAAAGATATCATTGGTGACCCTTCACTTTATTAAAAAATGTCCATACTTCTGCTATAGATAGGTATTTGTGATGAACATATCTGATGTACATCTGCTGATAAAGTATCATGATAAAAATCGTTTATCTGGTTGTACACGTACGAGAATTCTGATACTTTGGCATACAGTCAGACTTTGATATGAAAAGCATGTAGAAAGCAATAAGTCACATTTTTAGTCGTTTCATGCAGACAGACTAGACATGTATATTGCTAACTAGTATTCACAAAAAATTATTGTACCGGAAATGAGTTCATGATCCCCTCTCGATCTCTCTGTTTTTCATTCATCAAAAGTTATTTCCACATGCTGCCTTGCTTTGTGTCTATTCTGAATGAGATATGAGCTACATGTCTCTGTTATGGGACACTAATGAATATTTTACTGTAATTTATAGCATTTAAGAGAATATTGCACTGAAAATGCGAATATTAATGTTTTCATAAACTAAATTCACTTGAGTTAGTAACTGTAGAGTACTATTTGGACACATCAAGGATTGAAATGCATATGTGTGAAACAATATAGCTTTACTATTAACACTGGAAATATGAAATGAATGTAGAAAATTGTGTAGATGATCCGTTACTTTCTGTTTTAAACTTCAATTAAATATCAAATGTATTATTTACATTATAAATCCTCCCACAACAGAGTAATAATGCGTACAGTCCCTTCTAATTGTAGTTTTAGTTAATGGGCTGTGTTTTAGTGTCAATGTTCACGTGTTCAGTATATTAGCCAGTACGTGACAGCTAATAAGCGACCATTGAACACGCCTCCACACATGAACTTTTTATTGAGCAGAGTAGGGACACTCGGGTTAATTACTGGTCTATGTAAAAGAAGTTGTAGAAGATAAAGCAGAAATGATCTGCAGATAAAAAGATGGAACAAGTTGTTGGATTATTGTAGGTGTCTGTTGTAAGTTGAAAGTTGAGAGAGTGGTTGTTGTAAGCCTAACATAGTCTTAAAAAAGCATGCGAAAGGGAAATAAGGACAGAGAGAGAGACGAAAGTAGACGACATTTGCTCCTAGACTTGTTTATCCAAAAGCTTTAAAATTGACAAATGTGTTGACTCATCAAACGACTTACTTTTTTAATTGTTGCTACTTCATTTCATTGCCATGTAATGTGGGTTGAATTTGAATGGATTNCTTTAAAATTGACAAATGTGTTGACTCATCAAACGACTTACTTTTTTAATTGTTGCTACTTCATTTCATTGCCATATAATGTGGGTTGAATTTGAATGGATTGAGCAAGGCGTATATAGGTAAATCAAAACTCCCTAAAATTCATGGTACGCATCTTATCAATACTCAAAGCATCATTTGTCTGTAGGAAGAGTTCCTGGTGACTGATGGGCTTATTGTATTCCATAGCTATGCAATTATACCTTATGCGTTCCAAGAAGGATAATAGGTTATAAATATATATTTATCTATTTCCAACTAATCCACACACTACTCACCTACAGCCTACTAGGCTGGAAACAGTTAGAAGAGTACGCGCTTAGTCGGTCATCTACTCACAATCTGAATATCTAGACCTAACTGAGGAAATGGGATTTAATTCTTAATTGTGGTTAGGTATCTGTAGTTCAATATCACAAGCATTTATGCAAAAGAAAAGGACAAAAGCACTAACTAATTGTAAGATAAGTGTGGGTATTCTATGTAGGCATCATTTAAAGTTATCCCATTATTATCACTGATATCCAAAATGTGCACAATACGCGGCGGTTTCCTTACCGCAGTTACTTAATAGTAATTAACTTCGCCATACGCACGCACACATATTTTATAAGTAAGTTAAGCCGTCACACTGACTTCAAACAGAGCTAGAGTGATATATTATGATTGATGCTCAGTATATCAATTTGACTGGTTCATTGTCAGCATATACTCCGCTTTTCTTTGTAAACATCTTAACTAAGGACATGCGTTCATTGCCTGTTACAAGATAATTCTGTGGCTTTTGTCATTGATTTATGTCGTAAAATCTTTCCTTTCGAATTGACTGTAACATTTTTCCCCATATTTTTCATGTTCTGAAATGCATAGAGAATGAATCAATTTTTACCATTTACTGCTCCAGCAATGTAAAACAGAAGTTTGATGGCAAAATATTTGTTTATTTATCTCCTTTTATCTACTAATACTACTACTAAAACAAACTATTAACATCGTTCCTAATGACTGACCATTATGCCATTTTTACCTTTAGTCACACTGTTTCCGTCACTATTTAATTAATCAGAACTCAAATAAATCGTGAAACACACTAATGGGTTTCACTTTAAGTGAATGAGTATGAGC
>JABASI010003984.1:0-15075 GCA_019776505.1 Tomocerus nigrus | reverse complement strand
TCAATGCATTATTCGATAACGAATGGAGCGAGGAGGCCATCATCTATAGTGATTCGTTGAGTGCAATTCAGGCACTGAGAGCGGATTTTACGGAGTCTGCTCTGGTGGCTCTGGTATCTTTCATGCCAACTTTTTGTGTATCTTAAACCTTTATTTAGAAAAATATTTAGGAATCGTAATTATGTAGCGGTTTGTCATTTACATTAGTGTGTACGAAATAGTTTAAGGAATATATTACACGACATGGTAAGAAATTGAAAAAGCCAGTATCACTTACAAGAAGTGTGAGTTGAAACTAAATTTCCTATACCTACTCATTTTCATGTGCTATAAATACCTACGTATATAAATTAAAAAAGTATTGCGATGATTAAGATTAATACTTACTAAAAGCTTTTTCAGTTATATAAAATATTAATCATGGAATTCATTGGAACCACTCATGTCCGCAAACAGAAAAAATGGAATTCAACATCATTCTCGCATGGTACTGCCGCGTTTTATTTCATCATTACATTACCTGGTGATTGTAATTAAAGCATAGTTCTCGGAGGTCGCAACTTACGGCATACTACGTACCTACACGGTAATTATGACGCCATAAAAGAATGTAGTACCTGTAAATTAAGAGCTTTATTTATGATACCTACTTAAAATAATAAATCATTGTTAAGCTGTTGTGATTGTTATGCTGATAATAGTAATATACGCATCAACATATTGCCTTAATGGATTAAAGATTGGGGGTTTTCTCTTTTCGAAGTCTTCACTAAAGCATGAGTCGTATTTCGTTATCAGATTATAACACGTAGATCTTTGAAACACTATTCCAGATTGTTAATTCTCTCAGCGGTTATTTTTTGGCTGATATCATCGGGTTATTAGTGTTTATAATTATGTCGAAGGCATTTTCCATAAATAGAATATACCATGCCAATTAAATTGACGATTGAATTCAACCGATAATTAAATAAAGTCTGATATTTTCACCCCAATTACATAAATGTGTAACAAATATTACTACGATCTTGGTTTCATGACTTTCATCAGTACAATAAATTAAGTTGTTCTTAAACGATTTTACAAGAAAAGTTAGCCATCTGATTTGTAACGATTACAAAAAGACTTATTGCATAATTTTGACTTGTTTTAATAGATATATTGCTGAATTTTAAAATAAAAAGTTTGTGCATGCAATATATTTCTTTAAAATGATATTCTTAATAATGGTTTGTAATTATGTCGTAACAACTATGACCAAGGAAATATCTGAATCTGATTTTCTTATTGGCAAAAAATTAAGTTTAGCAGTAACTCTGGAAAGTGAGTGCTACATTAATATAATTTTCAGCAATTGGCTTCTACAAAAACTAGAAAAAAATTATTTGGACGAATTGACGCAGATTCAAGTGCCATACGCTCTGACCCGATTTGATACCCTGGAGGAAGCGTTTTCGAAAAAAATAGAAAAGTGCAAACCTAAAAAATGTGACAATAATTTTGCAATGCAAAAGAAAGTATTCGCACCTCCATACTTCACCCCTCGATTTAATTGTCTATCTCACATTGTGGTAAATTGGAATGAAACAAATAGAGCACAAGGGCATTTTATTAACTACATCTCACGAAATCTGATATCACCATTTTCCCATCCAAACGAATCAAATATATTTCTACCCGAAAACCGTTTTTACAATGTTGAGGACTATGCGTCAGTTCATATCATCAATACAATACACCAGCAAACGGTTTTCGGCCTAATAAATAAAATAAGCTATCAAGAATATATGAACAAGCAGATACTTTTTATAAACGTATCATTAACCGATATTTTGTCGAGAAGATTTTATTTTCATCCAATAGGAAAGGAAAATTCGATTTATTTTATGTGTGGGACAATTGCTTTTCGTAATTCTGCTGAGCATCACCCGGAATTTCTTCCCATGGACTTCATTGAGTCTGGTATCACCCGAGTTGCAATAAAGAGAGCAATGGATGATATTGTAGCCCAATGTGCTGTAAAAATGCTTAACACCAAAAGAGTTTATTCGATAGCAATACTCAGTGACAACCGGTCACTAAGAAAAACTGAATTGATTAAATCCAATAAAATGACGATGGAACATACCGTGGCGTCTCTTTTGTTAGGAAACGATATGCCAAATGCTACATTCCGCATGGTTACCTACGATTGGCCAAACAATCCACAGTATTCACTTTGTTTGAAATTAGACGATTCAGATTTGACTTGTGACACATGGCATTTCCATATAAAATATAAACAAAGATATTTAATAGAAATGGGAATGATGAATTTGAAATGGTATATAAAATATCTCACCAGATCCCATTCTTCCACTCACCTACAGATATCTTCGTATGTCCCAACAGGAGAGGAGGGTTATAATTTTATTTCCTGTAGCATAATTGGACAAGAATCACAAGATTTTGCAGCGTATACCAGGCTTTTTGACCTGGGATCCTGGCTATTTATATGTGCTGCCACAATGTCCATAGTCGCCTTTGTCATTATTGTGCTCTATGTAAAAGGTGAACGGTATTTCTTATTTCCTTTCGTTGTGTTCGCGTATATTTTGGAGGTGAGTTATACTTTGCCCGGTAAATATGATAAAATGGCATGGCTAAGAGTTCTGATGGGACCTTTTCTTCTGATGCTAATTGTTCTCACAAACGGATACAAGGGAATCGTCATCACTGATATAATTAGTGAACCTTCAACTCAAAAGATGGAATCCATTTATGATCTAATTGATCAAAACAATTTTGTTTCTACAGGGAAAACAATTCATCATTTTAAAAATGGCAGTTACGATGGATATGACATCGATGCAAAGGGGCATACATATTTTTGTTGGCGCGAGTATTTCAAAAACAATAGCGGACTTTACAATAATAGCATGAAATCATGTGAACGTCACTATTCGCAGGAATTAAAGAAAAACATTAACAATACGTCATTCCAAAGATACACATTTTCAAAGTTTGCAAAAGATATAAGGACGTTAAAATACATAAAAAAATACCCGTACTCAGAGCTACTAAAATTTAATGATGTAATAGAAAAGGAACTGGGAATATTGTTTTCATTGGGGATGATGGAAAATCCCACAAAATATATGTCGCTTTTATCAAAACTGAATAAAACAGTTCATACTGCGCATATAGTGAATACAAAATTTCCAAAAGAAAGTCCTCAGACTTTCATTTCTGAGTGTACCAACTCAATCTACATTGACGACGAGAGAAACCTCCAATGGTTTGTTAATGATTCTCATTGGAATCGTAGCAGTGGACCTCATCCTAAACGAAAATTGTATTTTGGAAAACCTGAGGGCGCAATTTTAAGAAAGACCAAGGGGGTCAGTCTAAGAACTGATTACCATGAACTAGCATTTCCATATTTCAAAAGGAGGTTATTTTATGTACACCATTCAGGAATTTATCATAAATGGGACAAGTTCTTTCAGAAGCTCGAAAAAGAAAGTTTTAGGCAATGTCGGCATTGTCTAGACAAAGTCTATGTCCGACCTTTGAATCTGCACAATTCAAATATTGTCGTCGTATTTTACATTTTTCTAACTGGCGTATTAGTCTTGAGCTGCGAGTTTCTTTTTGAACATCGAAAAAAGTTTAAGCCAAAGGATGTTTGGATTTCATTAAGCAAAACAGCTTCAAAAATTTCAAAATTGTTCAGCCATGGAGACTGTTTTGAATGTATAAAGGGTAGGATAATTTCTAACCGCTACAGATTTCAATTCCAAAGAAATGTGGTAACTGCATACGCAGATCAGACACTACAAGTATACACATATGAACGGTCCAGTGGCGGGTCTTGACTTTCTGAATGTGATTGGCTGCTTGCAATCAATGTCTTTTCTATAGCAGCCATAGCATATAGGTCGATCAATGGACCGTTGCGTCCTCGAGCGTCGTTTGATTTGGTACATGAATAATATGGAATTACAAAGAAGACACTGCTTGATAGTACTAAATACTAAATACTATCTACACGAACAAAAAACGGGTAATTAATTATATAAGATTTTTGTTTAGCTATACTGTATACTATAATTAAAGGGTTATTTAATATTGTAACGTGCAATGCAAACATGAGTTCGGCTAAGAATTGTTTCAATATGCATGCAGTAATAAATAATAAATCAACCAAAAATCATTCCAATATAATCCCGAAATGAAAACCTAGGTATGTAATTTTGTCCGGGTGACAACCAATCAGGGTAGGCTATAAGGAAAAATAAGCTGTCCCAGATTCAGCAGTATAAAGGCTTGACTGGAGTTTAATAATTATGGATATTCTGTAATTGTAATGATTGAAATTATCGTGGCTTTTATACCAGATTTGCTTCATTTGCTCAGTTGACAAAACATTTCATGGGTCAGTCTGCCATGCAAATAAATATTCTAGGCACCTTCCTGCTATCCTCCCTAAAATCATGTGTCATTATTTATCATGGCAAATACTGTTTGCGGTATTAAATTTTGGTTGTAGACGAAACGTAATTTCGATACAGTTGGGGTTCCTCTATAATATAGTAAGTAGGTAAGCATATCGAAATATAAAAAATGTTGATAAATTATGTCGCTCCAATTAACATAATATTTTCTGGCCAACTAAGTTGTGTACTACATTAGATTTGCAAATGAGTATAAATTACACTATTCATGCTGTCTGGGATAAAACATGCAAACACAGCTTTAAACTAATACTTAACAAGTAAATGTTATTAGGTGATAGGTAATAAATATTATGGTTATCCATATAACCAATTGAATTATAACCATTGAGTAAACATAATCACTGCTTTTATCACTATTTTCTTGTTTGTTGTATGTGTCTAAAATTAAGAAAATAAAAGGAAACTGTATTTTCATTTCATATATCACGTTTTGCCTCATTTATTTAATTTGATTTTTTGAAGCATTATTTTTATTACTTAACTGAATTGTACTCACAAACTTATCTTATCTCTTATTCACGTCTTCAAACGTTCGTCGCATTTCTGTCTGATAGCTAAAGTAATGAGCATTGTAGTCATTATCTTTATCCAGAAATCTCCAAACAGTAATTAGGTAGGATTAGGAGTTAGTAATCTGGTCTGGGTGAAAATGGGCTTTTAATGTCCTACTCATTATTAATTCCTAAAATAATACATTAATAATAATTATTATTATTTGTTATTACTTCTACTTAGAAATAATATAGTTCACCCCCCATGGCTGAACTATTGCATTTTCGCGAAATTTTGGGCACGAAAACGAAATTTGCATGTAAATTACACTCCTAATAGTTCATCCCCTAGGGGTGAACTATTAATTTTTCGCACAATAGGGTACGGTGAAATATTAATTCACCCGGTCTAATTAATTCGAGTTATAGGTTAGGTTAGGTTAGGCTAGGTTAGGTTGGTAAAATTTTGAAAAACGTCAGTGAGGATTACTTAGTACTACCTACTCGAAACTGGAAACCAAACTTTTCTAAGGTGTTTAGTTCCTGAGAAAATGACGAGGCAACATTACACTTCGCAAATCTTTGGGACCGCCGCGCCAACAATTTTAAGTAATTTCACAAATCTAAATTAGGGACATTAATCCCATTGCTATGGTTTACTAATGTGCCCTATTTGGTCGGGATTTGAAGTTTCACCTGTTACTGCCATTTACCTATTTGTACTGAACTTTCTCATAATTAATATGCAATTTCCAGGTCATTATCAGGGCATCAAAAAGGTTGCCTTTTTGATAGCGAAAAGCCACCTTTTTGCTACCTTTTTGGTTTTTTTCCCTTTATAGCTTTTGGCAGTTACTTCCCCCACCTATGAGGCTTCATGATCATTTAGTTTTCGCCCAAAATACAAACAAAATTAATTTTTTTCAGTGTTTTTGGGTTCGTTTGTGCATTTTAGACAGTAATTAAATTATAACTTTATTATTTTCTCGATGTCTAACTAAATCGTAGTAAGTCCATTTTTATCCGTATCCTTGGGTGTGCAATTTGGCCCAAAAAGGCAAAAAGGTACCTTTTTGCTCATTTTGATAGGCAAAAAGGTAAGCAAAAACTGCCTATTGGATGCCATGGTCATTATTTCATCATATTTAACTAAAAACAACGAGTTTTTTTGCGCTTGGCGCCTATATGGGTGTTATATATGTCTAATAAAAATCTCAGTCCGCTTTAAACTCGGTTCTGTATACGGGTATGTAAATAAATGGTTTTAGCCAGAAAGAGTATAGCTAGATTTTCCGCTTTTTCTGGAGACCCTGATGGTGAACGTCAAATATTATTATTAGGAATGGGACAAGGAGAGTACGAGCTATGTTGGGTAGTGGATCGCAGAGCTTCTACATCTTGAAGAATTTAATTGAAGGGCTGGAATTGCCACCCATTGGAGAAGAAGAGTTCCGTCAGTCATTGTTATTAAAAATATTATATAAGGAAAGCTAAAAAAAGAGTGTATGAAACACTTTAAGGCATACATAACACCGTGACACGACATGATAAGAAATTGAAAAAGCCAGGATAAATTACAAAGTGTCATTTGAAGCTTAGCTTTCTATGCCCATAAATATTCCTGTTATGTACTTAAACACTGAATTCTCATAGTGTAAATTAAAATATAATACAGGAGTATTACGGCGATTAATATACTAAAAGTCTTTTCAGTTCTCTAAAATATTGATCAGAGAAATAAAGCAATGATCATATCCTCAAAGAGAAATATGGGTTTCCAAAATGAAATTGCCAATCTCAAATATCACTCTCGCATATTACACCCTCCCCTCTTTAATTACAAAAAGTTACCTGTGAAGTCAAAAGAGCTTTATGGTCTGTTTAAAATGATAAAACTGGTGCTAAATGTTAAGCTGATTAATGTAGGTGTGTCATTTGTCTTAATGGATTAAAAATTTGGTGGTTTGTCTTTTCTGTAGGTATATCTTTACTAAAGAAATAAATCACATTTCGTTATCAAATAATAACCCACAATTATCGGCGAAAAACTATTCCAGGTTGTTTTCTAAGCAGTTCCTTTTACTATGTTGTTAGTATCGGATTATTAGTGTCTATTTAATTAAATCAAACGTATTTTCCAAATATACAAAAAAAATTATACTCATGTCAATTAAATTGACGAACCTATATTCAACTGTAATTAAGTAAAACCTAATTTTTCAACTCAAATCCCTCCATACAGCCGATATTATAATATTATTGTCTTTGTGTCTTGATAAAGATTTCTTCGTTAAGTGCAATAAATGAAGTAGTTTTTAAACTATTGTACAAGGAACTGGAAGAAAAGATATCCATGTGCAAATGATTAAAATCAATGATTGCATAATTTTATTACTACTGGATTTTATATATAAATAATATGTGCGTACAAGCAGGCGACAGATCCTTCGAAATGATTTTGTTAATAGTAGTTTGTAATTATATCGTAACAACTATGACCAAGAAAATATCTGAATCTGATTTTCTTATTGGTAGAAAATTAAAATTAGCAGTAACTTTAGAAAGGGACTGTTACATTAATATAATTTTCAGTAGTTGGCTTTTAGAAAAATTAGAAAAAGATTATTTGGACGAGTTAACGCAGATTCAAGTGCCATACGCTTTCACCCGGTTTGATACTCTGGAAGAAGCGTTTTCAAAAAAAATAAAGTGCAAACGTAGCGAATGTAGCGGTAATTTCGCATTACAAAAGAAAGTGTTCGCACCTCCATACATCACCTCTCGATTTAATTGTCTATCACACATTGTAATAAATTGGAATGAAAACAATACAAGAGCACAGCGACATTTTATTACTTACATCTCACGGAATCTGATATCACCCTTTCCCCATCCCAACGAAACAAATATATTCGAACCAGAAAATCGTTTTTACAATTTTGAGGATTATGCGTCAGTTCATATTATCAATACAATACACCAACAAACGTTTATTGAATTCATAAATAGAAGGAGCTTTCAAAAATATGTCGACCAGAACATAAATTTCATAACGGTCTCCTTCACCGATATATTGTCGAGAAGATTTTATTTTCATCCAATAGGAAAGGAAAATTTGATTTATTTCATGTGCGGAACAATTGCTTTTAGCGATGTCGCTAATAAGTTCCCTGAATTTCTTCCCATGGAATTTATTGAGTTCATTAACAACCGAGTCGCATTAAAGAGGGCCACGGATGATATTGTAGCTCAATGTGCTATAAAAATGCTTAACACCAAAAAAGTTTATTCGATAGCAATACTCAGTGACAACCGGTCTCTAAGGAAAACTGAAATGATCAAATCCACTAAATTGGCTAAGGAATATACCGTGGCGACTCTTTTATTAGGAAACAATATGCCGAATGCTACATTCCGCATAGTTACCAACGATTGGCCGATGAATCCGCAGTATTCACTTTGTTTGAAACTAGACGATTCAGATTTGACTTGCGACACATGGCATTTTTATTTGAAAAGTAAGCAAGAATATACTAATGACAATATTGGAATGCCGAATACAAGATGGCATTTTCGAAGTCACTACCGGTTTAGATACTTTTTCTCATCTACAGATATCGTCGTATGTCCCAACAGGAGAGGAGGGATATAATTTTATTTCCTGTAGCATAATTGGACAAGAATCACAAGATTTTGCCGCGTATACGAGGCTTTTTGACTTGGGATCCTGGCTATTTATACTTGCTGCCACAACGTCCGTGGTCGCCTTTGTCATTATTGTGCTCTATGTAAAAGGTGAATGGTATTTCTTATTTCCTTTCGTTGTGTTCGCGTATATTTTGGAGGTGAGTTATAATTTGCCCAGTAAATATTCCAAGATGACGTGGTTAAGAGTTGTTTTAGGGCCTTTGCTTCTAATGCTCATCGTCCTCACAAATGGATACAAGGGAATCGTCATCACAGATATAATTAGTGAACCTTCTACTCAAAAGATGGAATCCATTTATGATCTAATTGGTCAAAAGAATTTTGTTTCTACGGGAAAAACCATTCACCACAGTGAAAATGGGACATTCGATGGATATGACATCGAAGCAAGTGGCCATTCACATGCAATGTTTTGTTTGCACGAGTATTTGAACAACAATAGCAGACTTTACAATAATAGCATGAAAGCATGTGAACGCCACTATTCGCAGAAATTAGAGAAAAATATTAATAATACGTCATTCCAAAGATACACTATTTCCAAATTTGCAAAGGATATAAGGACGTTAAAATATATGAATGAATTCTGGTACCCAGAGATACTAACATTTAATGATGTAATAGAAAATGAACTGGAAATATTGTTTTCTTTGGGAGTCATGGAAAATAATACAAAATATATGACAATTATATCAAAACTGAACACAACAGTTCATTCTGCGCATATAGTGAATACAAAATTCCCAAAAGAAAGTCCTCAGACCTTCATTTCTGAGTGTACCAACTCAATTTACATTGATCAGGAGAGAAATCTCCAGTGGTTTGTTAATGATTCTCATTGGAATCGTAGCAGTGGACCTCATCCTAAACGAAAATTGTATTTTGGAAAACCTGAGAGCGCAATTTTAAGAAAGACTAAGGGGGTAAGTATAAGGGCTGATTACCATGAATTAGCATTTCCACTTTTTAAAAGGAGGTTATTTTACATACACCAATCCGGAATTTATCATAAATGGGACCGTTTCTTTCAAAAACTTCATAAAGAAAATTTTAGACAATGTCGGCATTGTCTTGATAAAGAAGATGTCCGACCTTTGAATCTGCACAATTCAAATATTGTCTTGGTGTTTTACATTTTTCTAACTGGTGTATTGGTCTTGAGCTTTGAGTTTCTTTTTGAACATCGAAAAAAGTTTAAGCCAAGGGATGTTTGGATTTCATTAAGCAAAATAGCTTCAAAAATTTCAAAATTGTTCAGCCATGGAGACTGTTTTGAACATCGAAAAGCATTTAAACCAAAGGATATTTGGATCTCATTAAGCCAAGCAGTCTCAAAAATTTTCAATTTTATACGTCACGGACACTATTGTGAATGTATAAAGGGTAGGATAATTATGAATTGCTACAAATATCCCTTCCAAAGAAATATGGTCACTTATCATTGGATATTCAGACACCATAAATAGCAGAAGCGTCATTTCTTTTTGCTTACCTACTCTACTTTTGGAAATACAGATAGAACAAAAATAGGGTCTGTTGCTAAAATTTCTATCAGTGTCGAGTCATCATTAATCAGGAGCACGTTTCAAGTATTTTTATTTACTGATCAAGGAGAGGAAAGAAAGAATAGTGTCAGGATCTTACATCAATGGGAAGGGACGTGGAATGAAGTATGGTACATAATTTCTAAAATCACTTAAAAGCTACTAAGTATATTACTATACCAGTCAGGAATCAGGAATATGACTAGATGACAAGAGACAGAAAAGGCTTTTACTCAAAATCATACTATCACTGCCCTTGGAGACTAAATCAGATCCGCATGCTTAAACTTGGGTAATTTCTTACAAAATACTTTCTGGAACACCCATGGCCCATGCCAGTGGCATAATGTGTCTCCTTTAATCCGTAAACGAAACTTATTTGATCAAGTTGTGGATATTCTCATCAGTTACCATCATCACCATACTATACCCCACCGCCTTGGAAAAGGTAGGTACTCGTATTTGATGGGCAAAACTGCGCAGAACAGTCTCGTAATATTTGCGACCAGCACTTGCTTGCTGCAGTGCTAATTACATTGCATTAAGAGCGCTTCTAAAATCTTATTGCGCTTTGATTTGAATTATTGACATTTACTTGTAAAAGAAACCCTTTTTCAAATCGATATAACTAGTGAACGAGTTATCGTATCGAAAGTCTGAAATGCACAAAATGTTCATAAAGTTACTGTCTACGATCGTGTGCCAAAGAATCTTGATTTCTAACTTCTTTTGGAAATTTATATTTTGAAAAGATAAAGTTTGCCTCAAAATTGGAAAATATTTTTTTTCAAAATCACAACCTTCAAACGAAGTGCGCAATCAAGATTCTTCGAAACACCATTGTATAGACAGTAGCCTTATGAACATTTTGTGCATTTCAGACTTTCGATACGATAAATTGTTCAATAGTTATATTGATTTGAAACAGGGTCTCTTGTACAAGTATGTAAATGTCAACAATTCTCTTTTCTGGCGCTTTTAACACTGGGAGTAAAATTTGTAACATTGGGTACAAATAAGTAGTCTGGTTTAAAATAGTGCTAGTAGGTAAGGTAGGCTATAAAGTTAATTAGGTAGTTATTCACCTCATTAATATTAATAATTACAAATACAATGACGGATTGCCACACACATAGTACATAGCTAAAAGCAATTTATATAGTATAAAGTTTCATCGAAATGTTTTGTTTTCTTGGGGAAGATTAAAACATAAACAAATATATTATATCTATTGTCTATGCTAAAATTGTACATTGCATTAAGTTGTACAGTGTACAGGATGATAGTTCCCATGTTTCATATCCGTAATGTGAATTGAATGTTTCCCTGAAAACACCCATATAAATTGCATGCGTCCTACAATGTATATATTTCCTTAATTTTTTTCCTATGTTTTGTGAAATGCGTGCAACCGTATATAATTAAACGTGAATTACACCTTTGCTTGCCTTTCAAGAAAACCACAATTGAAAGTAGTTTATGCCTTGGTGATGGTTATAGTTTTGAAAATATTACTTATTTTTACATTTTAATTTTTGGTGGATAATGTTGAATGTAGAATAAGGAATACTGAATAAGAATAAAAAATATTGATAACAGCGTTGGACTAAGTAAGTAGATTTTTATTACTGGATTATTAAGTTATTTCGTAATTCTAAATATTACCCCTCTGAGCCCTGACATGGTCCATTCATGGACTTTTTGACTTTGGTTCTCCATAGCTCGTAGATAAATTGCCCTATAATCTCCAGATTTTTTGTAACTTGTCATAAATGCATCTCTCTGCTTATATTTTCAAATTCAACTTATTTTGAGCCATTCTAGGCTATCTAAATAATTAAAAAATCGAATACAACTCTATAACATATTCATTCCATTGCTACCCGACCATCCATACGGATAGACAGACTCTTCCCCATGGATCATTGGTTGGACAGGCCAGGCAAGGATGAGTGACATGTGGAAACCAGTACTAGTCCATGGATGGACAAGTCAAGTTTTAATTTTCGTTGGCATAGTCAGGGCTCAGAGGGTTAACATGCGAATATACTTATCATTCTCACAATTTTATTTGTTTGCATAATCTTGGCATCCCAGTGTATGTTGCAACGTACATCTCCTGCCATTCTCTGCACACACTTCGATAATACCACTAACTCACTTACTTGATAGCAAATAATCAAAATATTCATTGACGTCCTCCAATAGTCGATTTACCATTTCATCGGATGATAGTATGCTATTGTCAAATGTAGCACAGAGGTGTAAAAATCCATTGTTTACTATCCCGGCGAAGTTAATGCCTATACATATAGTTTCAAACAATTATATTTCCTAAGTGTAATGTTTCAAATTGCTTAGGTATCTTTGTTTGCTGTGGAATTTCAAATGATACTGTATGATGCCGATATAGGAAACTAAAAAATGCGGAACCTGATTTCAATTGGGATTCCGGAACGGGAGATGAAATTTGAATGTCACCTATTACGGATCCAAATAATTTATTTTGTGCACCAATGTGAAATATTGAAATTGTTGCCGAAAGAGGAAGTTGGCAAGTTTTATGACAAATCCAGGTAGGCAGAAGGCTCAATACTTCAGGTAAAAAGTCCACGATATCTTGCTGCTCTGAGCTAATGACCCTCCTAAAATCGGCGTCGGTAACAAAAAGACGCTGCTCCGATTCCGAATCGGAAATGCCAACTGGGAGAGGAATAACCATCGCTCGGCTGTAAATTCCAAAAAAATAATACATTTATTAAAGTCATAAATAATTTTAAGAAACATAAGAGTGGCAAAGGTGTTTACAAATGGTTCCCAATCTGTTGATGATTTTGTTTAGGTGTTGGAAACCCGATGTGAATCTTTTCTGGGATTCTAGGTTTTCTCCTAATGAAAAGGTTTTTTCTTAGTGCAGTAGTTATCCCCGATAGCACAATTGGATTGAAGCCCACTTTGTATTTCCGACTTATTAAAAGTATTTTTTCAACGGATATTTTTGTTCGAGCTGCACTCATTTCTCCTGAAAAATCCTCCCATTGCTTATTGTTCCAATCACTTGACTCGAAATAAAATTTGACCAACTTGTACGGCATCAACAGTCGGGTAGTTATAATTTGCAATTTAGTATGGGTATATGTTGTAGTCGAATTTTCATAGTTTATAGGCATATAATTGTCAAAGGCCCCAGACAAGACTTTTAGATATGAATGGGCGTCCATAAGTAAATGATGGAATCTGAAAATAAACACAGACTGATCGTTCTTTCCTGGAGTTGACTGATAATTGAGCAAGACGTAAACTTCCCAAGGGCTTCGCATCTTTGCAAATGGCTTTCGTAGCAATTTCTTTGTAAAATCTTTTAGATTTTCACCGTTAGGGCTATCTACAACGAATATATGATCCTTTGATGAAAATGAATTCTCTCTCTTCCAAAATCCAAAGCCCATCCATGGGAAGATATAGTGACATAATCGTTCGTATTCTTTGTCCTTCACGAGTTCGTGAAAATATGTTTCAACCACCTGATTTGTAATTTTCGATTCCAATGCAAATGTTAATACTACTTCATGTTCTGGTGGTGTGCCATAACGTCCAATATCAGAAGCGAGTATTATATCAATTCCGGAAGCTATAGATTCTAAATCTGGTTGGAGCTTTTTTGCAAAAAACACAATGGCAGAACGATAAATAAGAATGATAGGAACTGCTGTCACAATAACCAATGCAAAAATTGTGCCTACAAATAAAATAAACAAATGATAAACAACCAATATCATATTTGACAACATTTTTCTGTTTTAGCGATTGACGAAGCCGGTAAATTAATACTGCAAGTGCATTTTATTACTGAATATTTTCCGGCCATTCACCAATTAAAGTATTTCAAGCTATTTAATCATTTCAACGATTATTTCTTGATAGGGTAGGTACTCTTCTGGGCTAACCTCTAAATTTACAATGAAATAATAAGCTTACCTAGGTACTTTTTGTGAGAAGATTTTATATTAACTCTGGAATCTATACAAAGATATTTTATAAAAGATAAGCGCCTGTGAGTGCGAACGTGTGAACCACTGCCTGTAGGTATTTCCCTATTCCCATAATATACTGTTCGCGACCAGCAATTGTTGTAATGATAACTCGTATTTTCATTTGTGACAGGGTTCTAAGCTGCATAGTCTCCCAGATCTTGCACATCATTATATAATACACATAAAAATCAATGTTATAAACTAAAAGAATTATACATAAGGTGTACGTTGGCATTGAAATTTGAAACATTTTGTGCAAAAAAGTAGTCAGCGATCTAAAAGTATTATTTAAATAGTGGATTACGTAACTATACGGATACTCGTCGGTAGACTACAAAGTCAATTTGGAAGGTAACTCACTAATTACAAATACCTATTGCCACAAAACCAACGCAACTTATACAAAGTTTCATCGAAATATCTTTTTCCTGGGGAAGGCTAATTATAACTGATTATATTTATGCTTAATTGTACATCGCCCATTTATTCTCACACAGGATAGGATTTCCCATGTTTTATATTTTTTTGTAAATGGAATATCTGAAAACACCCAAGCATCCAATAAATTGCCTGCGTCCAAAAATGTATATCGAAAGAAACAATAATCTCATAGATGAGATGTATCATTCTCGACAAGAATTTCCCAGATTATAACCGGATAAAAATTCATATTTTTCGCTATAAAAGGTAAAAGTGGGGTAGTTTATACTCCGAGATTCGTAAAGGCCACAGCCATCTCTCAGAGTGACGAAGGAAATACTTGGTAGAGGACACAGGTGAGATAGGACTTTTAATTGTT
>JABASI010003983.1:0-15076 GCA_019776505.1 Tomocerus nigrus | reverse complement strand
GAAAAGGGGTGAAAAAATTTTGGTGCGCTATTTAACATAAAAATATGAAATGGAAATTTACATGGTGAAAGATATAATACAAGTTGCTTTGGACGGACACTGTATAGTTAACACTTAACAGTATTTACCTGCTTACACTACACCTTCCAACCTGTAGTAAAGTAGTTATATTTATGTAAACATAATCAAATGTAAATTGCGCTGTGATTATCAATCATACAATTTTGCAGTGCTATAAAAACGTCAGCTCTTGCCGTCCTGCTCTATTTGTGAACATTTATAATCTCCATTGATCTCCATTATTTATTACGATAAAGCATAAGATAAAAAGGCTCGCAGAGGATGAATACAAATTGTGTACATTACATCACATAATTGAAACATAAATATTAGCAAAGCCACATTGTACCTACTACTGTATTTACTTAACTCTTTTATTTTCAATGTAACAGCAAAGAGCTAACGAAAGCTCTCTCCCCATTTTTTAAACCGAAATACATATAATACGTACATTGAGTGTACAGGTCACCAAGTCACCAGGTATATTCGGAGTTTTATCACGAGAAAGCTTATTATTACTAATCTTCCATTTATATTTACTGGGACGGTTTGTATACATTGATTAATCTAATCACACAATATATACTCCATGCTTTAATATTCGGAACTAAAGCGACCTATAATCTCTTCATGGTTTTAATTTTCTGTAATTCATTCATCATGGTCATGGTAGATAAAAAGGTATGGGAAATCTACGCAGGGTTGTATGAATGTATATGTAAATATTCCGAAAATTGGTGAAATCAAAATGTTCATAAAAATAAACTACTATTACACATCTAGAATATTAATATTTTCTATAATTTCTTACTTTTTAATAGTTTCAAATGTGAATAAAATGACAGACTTATGACAATGTACATGCTTATAATATAGGCACTTTATATTTATCTAGATATATATATACAGTATAAGTATCTTTTTTCTATCTATATCTTATATAGGTATTACATTATATTTGCGACATTTTGTGACTCACTAATACAATGACTTTCACTTTTTGTTCGTCGAAATTTTTAAGTTGACAGTAATATATTTCATATGCCAAATTTAATAAGTCGCTGAATGGTATTTTCAACTTATGCTAAATATGTAATATAAAGCTATGATTTTGGAATGATGAAAGTTGAGGAAAATTTTATAGGAAGTTACAGTATAATATGTTTTTACGATGGATAAATGTAAGCATAAATAAATGAATTATCACCGTTTTAATGCAAGTTATTTTCCAATATTTTTTCATTTAAACTAGAAGTATAATCTGTACCATTATCAATTTCTGGACACATAAATTATAGAATGGACAGGTAAATCCGATAAATTCGTATCTGGGTCAAAACTGAATCCGGAAATCCATCATCAATAAAAACTTGTACTATATAACGAGCTAAAATGTACATATAAGCCTCATTTACGTCCCATACCATATGCTTAAAATACTCCTAACCCAAACTCCTAATCTTGTTGATTTTCTCAAATGAAAATGAGTTAATGAGTATCAAGGATTTCAATGGATTACTTCGATGAGCTGGGCTTTAGTTTGTCCTAGTTAATGCAAATACATAAACTGTGCAGATATACTTCACAGATATGAAGTATAAATTGGACCAAATGATGAAATAGCTTTCATGGATAGACAACTCATTACACACACATCATCATGAAAATTATCGTATTCCTCGCACTCTTTGGAACTGCTTTGGGTAATAAAATTGAAAAATTTATTAAAATATTTGTACAAATTATGCAGTTTCCGTCTTCTTTATGCCATACCTCATGATCTCATATACTGATGTATAACTCTGGTATTTATTCAATATTTTTCATGCACGGAATTAACTAGCCAGTTCAAGTGGTCCACATGTCTTCCAACACAGTATTCCAATCGGAAAGTACAACCCTTCCACTAGAATAACAGGAGGAGAAGCAGCTTTACCAGGTAAAATGCTGTCATAAAATACTAAATTAACCTATTCATTTAGGTACCTTAGCATTTTAAGCTTATTTTCGAAAATTAGAATTTAAAAATAAATAAATAAATATTTTTGTCTTATTTACAGGAGAATTCCCATGGTCAGTGTCCTTACAGGTAAATCCCCTAGTTGGAGATAGATTCCATACTTGTGGAGGTGAGTTTATAAATACAAATTATGTTAGAATAGCATTTTTCAGAAATAACAACGGAAGAAATCAAATATTGTTTAGAGATAATCAATCGTTTACTTTATGTTATTAGGTACTATCCTTGATGAAACTCATGTAGTCTGTTCGGCTAGTTGTGTTCTCGGCCAAACGGTAAGTTCCCTAGAAGTTGTTGCTGGAGGACATAACATTAAAGATGAAAATGAACAATATCAACAAAGAATATCAGTCCGGAGAGTAGTAAATCATCCAGACTACAACCGTACCTCTCTTTTGGCAAACGACATTTCAGTATTAACTCTAAGTGCACCACTCAATTTGACTGGGCATCGTGTCAAAGCATTGCGTCTTGCCGATGCTGGACATGAGCCCTCAGGTGCCTGCATTAACAGCGGCTGGGGAAATAGGTAGATACACTCTTTTTGTGGTAGTCTTAAGTATTGATTTCAGCGAATTTCCTAAAATTGTATGATCTGATTCATTTAGTTAGATATATAAATTCTTTTATTCTGCATTTCTATTTCCCCGGCTTTTTAGTGTGCTTTTTGAGAAATTTTAATTTTTTTTTCCATTTTGTACTTGGACAGCAATCCAAGTGGGGCAGCCCCAATTGTCATTCCAGATGCTCTTCAGAAGGTTGTATTAGTCGTCTTACCCCGTAATAACTGTTCAACACTCTATGCTGGCATCAATGCTATTGTTCCTTCCATGGTGTGTGCAAGAAACGGAGCTACGAAAGGATCTTGCCAAGTAAATTATCTTACCTTCTTTTGCCATTAAAACATTAACTATTTTAATTGAAATCGCTTACAAAATATCTCCCATTTCTAAATTAAAAGTATGTCTACTAATCCTATGTTTTTTCATTACAGGGCGATTCTGGTATGTCTATATGATTTTCTTGAAATATTGACAAAATATATTGCTGTGTGAATTGTGATTACAAATATTCTTGTGCATATCTCCTGTGCCTGTGTTTACTTTAAATGTGGTTGCATTTGCATGCGTCTGATGCGTCCAAGTCCAATCCTAAAATAGTTGAGGTTCAAGCAAAGGTTCTTTTTGTATCAATGTTAGCAATGTTAGTGTTAGGATTGTAAAGCATAAAATGAATTTATATCTTGAGTTTGTCTCATTTCAAGATGAGAAACTATTAGCGGTAGTGGATATGATACTAAACCCTTTTACTCATTAATTTTTTTGTTGTTTTCATGACTTCTTCGTACCAAAAGGTGCTCCACTTGTATGTAAGTCAAACAAAGCATTTACAAAGTTCCGCATTTTGCATATCAGTGACAATTACATCAAGTTAATTATTACATTTGTTTTATAATCCATAGGTTATGACTTGAACAATGACAATCAACCTTACTTAGCTGGTAAGTTCAACTTTCATTTTGTATTCTGAAATGCCTTTTCTCTGTATCAGATCATCAATAATATATGCAAATGATTTATTTCAGGTGTTATGTCTTGGGGAATGGAACCTTGTGGTAAATAAAGCGATATAAAAATGACTGAAACTTTTGTGTCTATTATGTATGGTGGCATAAAATTACGGTAAAATAACAATGATTTTAGGTCAAGAGAGATACCCAACAGTGTTTGCCAATGTTGGAAACTTGCGAGAATTCTTGGACTTGGAAGGATCAAGACCATAAACAAAATTAAGAATTAATCTCTCTTAAATATGGTACAATTGGTGGCTTAAATTGTGAAAAATAAAACACATTTTACTAGTAATGGTCTGTTTTGAATTTGTCTTAAAAATTATTGAGTAGGTAGTTCATGCGTGTGCATTACATGGGTGAGCCGTATGAATTTGCTCTAGGTCTTTGTGTGAATTAAGTGGTGAAATCTAAATAACTTTTATTCTGCTCGTTCTAGAAACACAATCTTAAGATTTTTCGTCTCACGTTGCATAAACATTTTCAATGTGATGGTGTATGATTAGATTAATGATGATTGAATCGTATGCACATTATTTCGGACACGGGTAAGGGGTAACGTTAACGTGATACGATACCATTTCATGTCAAGAAGCATGGATGGTTCATGTGCACTATCCACAAATTGCGGATTGCTTATGATACTCAAGTAACACAAGTAACACAACCAAGGTACCTCACTAGAACCTTTGCACATTCAAAAGATCTGTAATCTATACTGAGCTTTATAATGCATAGTGGGTATACTCATAATATTATATGCTAAATACGTTGTGAGTTATGGCTTGTGAGTTAGAATGAAAAGTAATTTTTAATCAGGTAGGATTGGATTGGAGACAAAAATAACAAAAAATCCTCGCTGTCACTGAAGCCATAATTTATATTTAGGAATTTCCATGCAGTAGGTATTAGGATTACAGTATTCCTGTTATGCATGCATTGGATAAGCCTTTTATCTTATGTAAAAAACCCAAAATCATTAACTTGTGCTGTCTGTAATTTAATATTTGCATTTAATCCATGCTAATAATGTTGTAAAGGCAATGAAAATGGTTGTTGTTCAGAATGGAAAACCACAGCTTGATCGGGGTTTTCAGTTTTCGTCTTGGGAAACTACCATAATCCGTTGATTTTGCATAGTATAGATGGTTTAATTTGTTTACTTTCTTCCCAATTCATTTTCAATGTTAATTAGAATATCTATTATAAACAAAGCTGATTCGGATAATCCTCTTGATCTTATATGCTTAATTAACTCATGATTCATGATTACAAGCGTTGCATGAAAATGTCAAAGAACTTTTTGTAGCATCGTAATTTATGACCATTTGTGCTGATTACGTTGGTTGGCTGTATACACACTATACACTTATCTGAGTATTTTCCCAATCAAAATTTAATGCGTAGGTAGATGGTAGATCAATCTATAACTGTTTAGATATAATTACGACGTACAGTTGGAGTTTACCAAAGGAAAGTCCAACCCTATAGTTCAAAGCAGAGATAAAGATGATAAAGAGATACAATATTTTCTACTCTAATTTCACTGTCATATTATTTTGTGCTGATAACTCGATTGATTTCGAGACACCATTACCTGAAAATGAACATCATGGATATTCGCACACACGTGTCACCGTATGAAAGTATAATATGTCATTACCTAATTAGCACCAGTATCTAATTCGTTAATAATATGATGAAAGCGTTTACTCTTAATTTAATTAGCCTAAACCACTGCATACGGATGTGGAAATTCCAGATTTTTCCGTATTCGACTCGATTCAAGTATAATTTCATTACCTAGCGTAACATTTTTTAATCCGCTAAACTGGACTTGCGACATGGGCTGAAAACCCTGATCCAATACAAGGACTTTATAAGAATAACATTTCTTTTATATAACCCGTATAATCAATCATGTATTTAACAATATCCTGACAAATTGGATTTTGGAACACATAGTATTGCACTAACCTTATCAAAATGATATCGTTAAGTGGATGGCTGATACTGAAAATCAAAATCAAGTATAAAAGCTGGGGATGGACTAAAATTCATTACTGGAACTTCAGACATCCGAGACAACATGAAAGTCGCAGTATTCCTTGCTCTTGTTGGAGTCGCTTTGGGTACATTACAATTTTATGAAGCAAAAAATTTCAAAACCTCAATGACCAATTATCATGAAAATAATTTCTAACTGTTTTTCATTGAATAGCGAGCCCATTCACCGCCGATGGCGTTTGGGGACCAACACGTAACCATATCCCAATTGACGGAGTTTTGACCAAAATTACCGGAGGACAGGATGCCATCCCAGGAGAATTCCCAGTAATATTCTTATAATGATCACTACTCTCTTTACGTTTTTCAAAAATGATCTTCTAACTTTTAACTTTTGGTCTACAGTGGCAAATCTCTCTTCAAGTGACACCAGCCGTCGGAGCTCGTTACCACACATGCGGAGGTACCATTTTGGATGCTACCCACGTAAGTCTTATAATATTATTATTATTATTACCCTTTCTACATTACAATACCACACCGAGTAAGACTTCAAGAAAGTTTATAAAACCGAAAATGATTTTATTTCTGGACTAGATTGTATGTGCTGCCCATTGCGTTGTTGGACAATCTTTGTCTGCTCTTGAAGTCGTTGTCGGTGCCCAAAACATCAAGGATACCAACGAACCTTCCCAACAAAGACTTCGCGTCAAGCGTTTAGTATACCACCCCAACTACAATGGCAACACCATCAACAATGACGGATCCATCATCACCCTCTCCAGCCCAATCGAATTTAACGATCGCGTTAAAGCTATTCGTTTGGCTCCTGAAGGTCACGAACCCTCTGGCCGTGCCGTCAACACCGGGTGGGGTGAGTAAAATACCTTTCTGACTCTTACAGAAATAAGTTTTGGTCCTTCGAGCCAGATTTTGACTTTCATGAATCCTAGTTTTGAACTGAGGAGCTGACATTTAATTTTGTAATTTAGGAAACAGCAACCCAACTGGAGGCACTCCAGCCATCGTTCCAGACGCTGTAAGTATCTTAGTCATATTTTCAGAAATACAGACAACTCTTTAAAATTCATACTGAAACTTTCTAAAATAAACCTTCAAAAATATTACAGCTTCAAAAGGTTGAGTTGAACTTCGTTGACCGTCCCACTTGCCGTACCCGCTATGCTGGAATCAACACCATCACTGACGCTATGGTCTGCGCTGGAAACGGTGCCCTCAAGGGATCCTGCAACGTAAGTCTCCTGCTCTTTCATTACAAACTCAAGATGCAATAAACGCCATAGTTTATGGATAGAGGTTCTATTATAATTCTAATAATTATGTTCTTTTTTATAATTACAGGGAGATTCCGGTACGGAAAATTGTCATAAATTCATTTAAAATGCACCCGATTCGTTTCTGATGAAATTGCTGAAATATTTCATCCATATTATGTTGATAGCTGGAGTATTGCTAATTTCTTGCATAACCAAAATCTTTATATTAAGGGCTATTTTTTAATTTCAATAATTTTCATTTAAAGGTGGTCCACTCGTCGCTTTCGACTTGGGAGCTGAAGACCCATACCTCGCCGGTACGTACTCTTTGATTAAATAAACTCAGCTTTCAATCAACATTCATTGCGAGTTCCAAGTCTAATGCCTGTACCCTTTAATTAATGACGCTTTCATGCTTTCTTTCCTAGGTATCGTCTCATGGGGAATGCAACCTTGCGGACAGGAACGTTACCCAACTGTCTTCGGAAACGTCGCTTTCTTGCGCCCATTCTTGGATGCTGAAGGAGCTCGTCCATAAACATCTTCGAACTCAAATTCTATTACCCTCAATCGCTTCTTTGTTTCATTGGTTATTTTCACTTTCAAAATTTGAACATCCGAAATAAATAAAGCGCAAAATTTATATACGTAAAAAATACACCGCAATGTGCTAAGTTTCATTTCATTTCGCAGAAAGCATTTTCACAGAAATTAATACCTAACAAATCCCTCTTTGCATTTAACATCAGCATGATAGTAACCTAATATCTAGTAAATACTAATTAATTTCTTTAACATCAAGAAATTATTATTAGCTTTTAAGTTAAATGTCTGTGGGGACATGCGGTTTGTGTACAGGATCTACTCTCTTTTCTGCATGACTATATCTAGATGGTCAAAAATAAGTTTTGTCTCAATTTGTATGATAAAATGTGATAATATTGTGCTATTTAGCAAATGGATATAGGTACCTACACTTGAGTCAGATTTAAAGTGAACATGAGGTCTAGTAGCATACGTGCAAGTTGCATTGTACAAAGTTATCTTCATTTATTATAGTTATTTATGTACATATTGAACTATTTCATCTATGTCTGAAAACCTACCCTATTACAAGTTACAACAAAAGGCTAAAAAAACTTAATACCATTCGAAAAAACCTTTTTGTGAGACTTTTTAAAAAGCTGTTAAAAGATGGTTTTGAAAATGCAATTTTTATGATTGGTTTCCTGTAAAGTCAGAACTTTATTATACAATGACACACAAGGGCACGATTACCTTAATTAGTGGCAACTCTCTTATTTCTGTAGTCAAGTCAAGTCATAATAGAATACATACACTCATACATTAATATAATAATCAGTATTTTTAATACATTTTATTTCAGATTTAAGGTAATTGCCTAACCAAAGAAAGCGATCGTGTTAAGTATGTTATACTTCAGTACATACCTATTCATACAATTGTATCATTATTAGCTCCTACTGTTTTCCTAAAATAATAATAATAATAATAATTAATAATAATAATGTTTAATACATTTTACTTCAGATTTAACTTTGTAGTACCTAAACAATGAGAGTGACGTGTTAAGTATGTTAAATGTTATACTTATCAGTACATATTTATATAGTACATAATTAGTTCCTAATGCTTTCTTAAATATTGATACAAGTATAGGTAATTTAATTTAATAAAAAAACACACAATGCAATGCAAATTGCAATACCCGAGCCTTTAAAATTTGAAAGATGAGGACTGCTGTGGATAAAACTTTAAAGTCATTGGGACGGTTTTATGTCGTGATTCTGGAAACCGAGCCACGTAA
The DNA here is from genome assembly GCA_019776505.1 of Tomocerus nigrus. NCBI lineage: Eukaryota > Metazoa > Arthropoda > Collembola > Entomobryomorpha > Tomoceridae > Tomocerus > Tomocerus nigrus. The sequence goes on along the minus strand of JABASI010003983.1, from coordinate 6,314 downwards.
CGCTCTTCTCTGAGAAATTTTACTGATAATAAATGACCTGACAAGTAAAACAAAAAAAAAACATTTTAAAACTGCTTTTCTGTGGTCAAGTAAGAAGTAAAAAAGTGTCGAAAGTTTTATTGGAATTTTTACTTACCATCGAACCACCAACCATGAAGGGACTTGTAAGCATTTCGGGCATGTTCTCTTGTTTGGCATTTGACATACACACAGCCTTCTGAAGACATTGAGTCCACTCCAATATGTAAAATACCTGAATCTGGACATTTTTCCAGAATTGCTCGTTCAATACGTGTTTGTCCGGGTTCAGATGAATTACTACCGTTTAAAAGAATATGTAAGTTAAATTATAATTACGTTACAATTCTATTATTTATCTATTTGGAAAAGGAATGGAATGCTTACACTTCCGTATCAAACATTTGACGAATCTTTAAGCAGGTGGTGGGTGTCATCGGTAAAACATTGACGCTGCCATCGGATATTTCAAAAGCTTGTCCCTGCCACTTGTTACTTGAATTGGGGGAAGGGGAGCTCATACTCATGTCCATGCTCATGTCAGCTAAATTTGGATAGATAGTTTGAGGTGACGGAGGCTGCTGTGGTTGTTGCTGAACAGACATTGAATGGCGGATTGACGTTTGTGGTGAAATGGACTTTCGGCTCAGAGGAGACGCTGACGGGAGCCAACGCCAAACTCGGTATTCTTCCCCGCTGATGTGCTGGATCTCCTCTCGAACACGAGACTCATTGGCTGATATGTAATTTACTACTTTGGTCCACAGAGCTGCTTTTCGCTGGCGGTCCTTTGGAGGCACTAATTGATCACGAATGTGACTCACTGCCAAATAAGAGTCTTCTCCACTGTCCCTGCTCAATAAATTGCAAATTAAATACCCCGAATCCTAAACTGAATTGATTATAATAAGACAAAATAAATCCTATAATATGAAAATGACATTATATAATTATTTGGTTTGTAAAATTGAAAACATTATAAATTGCGTCTTGTCACTTACTTTACTTGTTCGTACCGCTGATACAATATATCAATTATTCTCTCTACATAATCATATAATTCAGCTTCTTCTTTTTTCTTTTGCATCTGGTGGTACAAGTACATCCTATATATTAAATAACCACAGCCAGCAGCTACAAGGAAAAATAAAATCCACAAATATCACTTTAAAATACACATTAATATTACCTGTCCTTGAAAAAAGTATGGAAGGAACATCATATTCGCAAAAATACTACTACAATTTTGAATCCCTTACCTATTGCCAACAAAAAAGAGTAGGTCAACGTAGTGTAGAAGCCACTCCAAATCATACAGACCAAATTGGGCACTACACCGACTGCTGAAATTGTAGCCACAGTAGTGTCCCATGAAAGTACTTCTCGAGATGCCTTATCTCCATTAGGCTCTCCCTCAATCTCAATTGTAAGTCCCCAGCTGGGGTTTTCATTGCAAAGAATAATTACTCCTCTGAAAGCGTTCTCAACATCCAGCTTTGGCTACAATAGTAAGATAATTATGTAAAAAATATCAATAAAGGATGGTTATTGGGCTATATATAAAATTACAATAAAATACATATAATATAGTCATGTACTTACCATGTCTGACAATCGGTACAACAAATTTTTAGCACTTTGAAGGGTAATTTTGTCCTCCACTTCTGCTCCGCAACCTTTCCACTTTGCCCGCTGAATAAGTTCTTCTTTTAAAAGGTCGAATAATCTTTTAGAAGACTTTACATGATCTTTTGCAATGCACGCCTAAACAAAAAATCACAATTTATACCATTAATTGTTGATAATGACACTATGCCACCTAACATGATTGTACTTTTTGTATTAATTTTATGCCTAGAAAATAAAGTAGATAGTTACTTTATTTAGGATTTTATATGTTTTTACGTACCTCATCATCAACACCTTCCATTCCACAGATTGCATAATGGGCTTTCCTCGGAACAACAGGAGCCGCAGGTTTCTTGGGTACTTCTACATTACTTTGTTGTGCTCCTCCAGAAGGTAGGACTTTCATGGCTCCAGAATTTGTTCGTTGATTAACATACAAGACTCCGACAACAACAAAAAATAAAATAAGAATGGCCACAAGAATTTTAGAAGTTTTGGGCGAATTTTCCAAATCAGAACTCGCTGTGTTGTTTTGATTATGTCTATCTGAAACTCCATTTCTTTGTTTAGAGAAAAAGGATTTTAATCCAGCCTGCCGGGCGGGTGGAACCGCTGGACTATATATTCTAGCTCCAGGAGAGACAGCTAAAGAACTACTCCAGTGACCATTGTTAAGATGTGAGGTCGAGGGTGTAGATGAGAATCTTGTGCTATATGATGGGGTAGATATGGATCCACTATTTTGGCCAGCAAGCCCTTGTCCTCCTCCGGTATTTTCAGTCGTTGAGGAATTCCAACTTTGCTTGACATATTTTGCCCAATTAAGAGGATTAACTGCTCCCATAATTCTGCTCACTCTGGTTCTGGCATTATTTTGTTCACCGGAGGATGACTGTGAAGCATTGTAGTCGTAGTCATTAGAATTTGAATATGTGTTTCCGGATTGTTCGGGCGTGTGATACGAATATGAGAAATTCGGTAAACTTTGGCGTGTGTAACTACTTTGGAAACCATCCCTGGTGGAGAATGATTGGGATGGAAGAGGTTCCGCATCCGCTCCGGCCCCATTTCCTTTGAAGTAATTCAAGTATGCCGAATAACGATGTGATTGCTGGCTGTTGGCCGCGTTGGACGTCCACGCTTTACTGGATGATCTGTCGTCGTCAACTTCATTGTTATGAGAATGAGAAATACGATTTTTGGATTTCGTTTCCGGAGTTGAAGTTACAGTATTATTCTTGGAGGGATTTTGAGAAGGTACAACTGATTTTCTTTTCGTCACTCCTCCTCCGCTGGATTTCTCCGCCGATTTCGCCTCTGCAGCACTTCTCAATCGCTTTAACAGAAAATCCCTATTAATACTGACCGGAAGGTCATAACCAAAATCCAGTAATTTTTTTCGTAATTCCGAGTTGGACAATTCTTCGTACGAAGCCATCTTCTCCGAATTTCTTTGCTGTTGTGGTTATGTTTGCCGTTTCAGCTTCCCGCCGCTGGCTTGTGCCTGCACTTTTTACTTTTTCATTTCACCACCCGGACGGCAATTTTGTCACACACAGAGTCAAGGACACATCTGCACTCCTCACTCTTCTATAAGGCTAAACTGAGAAAAACTACACACACATCTTACACATCTCTATAGGCTTCTTTCTTACCTTTTATTCCTTTTCTTCCACACCGTGTCGTCCGTACGACGTGCGTATGTATACTTTTATGTATTACGTAATCTTCCATATAATATACGTTCTACAGGGCGGATCACTTTTTTCTCTTCTTTCCATATTCTTACTTGTTTTACAAACGCTAATGTATTGTATAGGTATGTTTTCTGTGTGTACCGTCTTTAAAGCCCACAGCACAGCACATACTAACAAAAAATGTATACCTATAAATGCAGGCAACGCAACAACATTCCCTGCATTCATGCCATGCAAGATGCAACAAATTATGCCCTTTGGTGTGGGCAAATGAGAAAAAAAATGTTGTTGCCACTGAATGTTTTGTTTCTAATGTTTTTGGGGAAAATGTACAACATCCTTCGGCTGAAAAATCATTTTTTAGAATAATTTGTCGGTATGACATGGACAAATGCATATAGTATTTAAAAATGGCATCACTAAATTTGCCCATACAAAAATGTTTATGTGGTTTCTGATAAGGAATAACTACAGAAAAATTAGGAATTCAGCAAGACGTTTTCTAAAAGTAAAAACGAATGCAATATTTTTCAATGGAATAATAATTATTTCGTTCCATTAGGTCGTACTTCTAAAATTGATAATAATCATAAATATGAGAATTTTGATACCAATAATAAAAAAATGGATTGAAATGAAAAACAACAGAACTCAATGCAGGGAATTCAAAACACTATTTTTATTGCAGATTAAAAGCAATGTTTTTATAGATAATGCAACATTTCATGTTAAATAATATTTACATACTGGGTTTAGGTTTATGGGCAAATAGTTGAATGTAATAGCACAATATTATAAGTTTTCCAAGCTCTATTGAAAAAAAGATTTTTCAATGAAAGAGCATATGGTTATTATTAGGATTTACATAAATGGATACTTAACTTGAACAATAATTACTAATGAATTACATAACATGTTTTGGATTTGGATATCAGTATGTAGTACATCTTTTATCATAAAATTGTGAGCCTAATCCCTTAAGATTTATAGCAAAATAGGAATTTGTCTGGTAATCGTAATCGCATTAACTATTCATCGCCTTATATAAAATCTACAGCACATTATATATATATTTATTTCAAATATTTTACATATTTACATGAACGAACGTAATTTTAATAATAGTATGACTACATACACTCAATTCTCAATCTCAACTAAATATAACAATTTAGTCAGCATAATAATGCAGGTGTACCTTTTTATTATTTAACGTGGTTTACTTACATTTTGAATCCTTTGGAAAAATTTTGAATTAAGAACATCAAATGTCATTGGATGCATGATTCATCGTGCATATAGATTGTATGTGGCTTAAGTCTCAAGTTTAATTTTATCCAGTTGCAAATGGGATTTCCATATAACACAAAGTCGTAACCGCAACCCCTCACAATACTATGGTAAAAACAATGGAAGCATTGAATTTTAATTACACCAGTAAGTATACATGCTATGACATAATTAATTCGCCTGTTTAAATGTAAATGCTAGACGTATGAATTACTGATGAATCCCTCTGAATTCATGATATAAATGAGCAGTTATGTTATATTATAATAGTATCATCCGTGATGTGGTCAGTACTTCAATACAGATAGTCTAGTCCGCAGATGTTACTTATTACACTACATATACATATGTTGGTCTTTGTCGTTTTATCTCCAAAAATTAGGATCTGCAGCTAATCTGCGTTGAAAATTTGCGTACCAGTTTTTTACTCTATCTAACGGGATAAATCTATCATTGTCCCCAAAACTGGTGATGTAATTATAAAAGTTTTCCAGCATTTTCTGAGTATACAGTGTGAAACTTGATGACGAAGAAACAGTAGCTGTTTCAGCCGGTGTAGCACTCAAAACGGTTGACAAAGGTTCTATTGAAATTCCTACTTGAGCATTGTGGATGGACAATTGACCGGGCACTCCGAAAACCATAGCCGATTCTGTTGGCTGTGGCGTCCTCTTTAAATTCGAAATTTTAAAGATGGCAGACGGCTTTTCATTTGAAATAAAGCCAAGTAAATGCCAAGCAACTTGATTATGTGGATCTGGCCACGCAAAATAAATTTGTCCTCCGGTACCATCTGGTAGAGGAGAAGCCCCAGTTAAAAACACTAGAAACGAATAAAAAGTAAATTAATCTTTCTCAAAGTTAATTTCATGGATGATTTGTAATGAAAGAAATTCCTACTTTTGAGTTCTGGTGCAAATTCAACATTAAATTCTCAGTTCACATACCTACGATGTGATTGATCCCGTCAGCCTGAGGAATATCTACGACGAACTTCAAGGGGTCCGTTTGCACAAAATTCGTTTGAACCTGAAGTGAATATTATAATTAACTCGTAAATGTTTTACAAATAAAGAAAATCTTATGGATTTTTTGGAGATGTGCGTTAAGGCGGTAATCGAAACGTTCCAATCGATGGGAAAAGATAACGAAAGGTTTAAAGTCCCTGTTGTGGACTACTGCGGACTTGCGGAGTGACTCAAGGGACTCTCTAATCTAATCTTCTGCTGGTGCTGTTATCTCCTAATCTCCTCCCATTGTTGCATGGAGTGTAGTGGTACTTGTATAGGTAAAGAAAAGCTACTTTATAGCGTACGAGCGTGCCTATGCACGTACGTACATTGCATGCACTACCTACAACATGCGGAGGTAGGAGAAACGTTCTGCGCAATATAGCGCAGCGCAGCGTTGGCCAACGTTGCGCCACGTTTGTTCAACGTTCAACGCTGGTTGCAGTAAAAGGAAGGACGGAAGCGACGGAAGGGAAGAATAGCTCAGTTCACTTCTTGTGGTCGTCGGCTTCAGGTCCAACAAGGTGAGCTCCCCATTGGGAGTACCCAACCCGGGTCTAGGCTCTGTGCCAGGGAGTCCGCCTACAAAGCGGCACATCCGAAGACCTTGGGTTGGGGAAAACAAGGGGTAGTCCTTACGGCGAGAAGGCGCGATGGAGTGACGGCAGTG
>JABASI010003982.1:0-15081 GCA_019776505.1 Tomocerus nigrus | reverse complement strand
AACAGTATTACAGTATGAAATTCACATAATTTATGTATGCTACAGTCAGAGAAAGAATATTGATCATAAAAGCATAGTAATAAGTATAAATGTTAGAAAAATGTTTATATCTAATCTTTGCTATGCATGTACACGAACTGCTTTAAAAATTGCAAATCACATCTAAGCAACTTAGTGGAATACGACAAAAATGGGTGTTTATATCGCTAAAGAAAAATCTGTTGCTTAATTTGATGTGTGCAAGAGTACCTCTACAGATTTCATGCATACAGCATATGAGCACATAAATGCCTATAAGGAATTACCTTTGATGTTTACTGCATCTGGTCTCTACATATTATTTTGGATGACTAATGTGAAACTATTTATTTAGGAAAGTAAAGTAAGGGCAGGTTTCATTTAAAATGTGTATGCAATAATGATTTGGGGCACTTTTCTGTATTATTTCTAAATTTTTTCTCCGAAGAGCTATATGAATAAAATCTACACACTATGTGTTCAATGTAATGAATAATGAAGTTAGAGAAGTTCGAATCGCCCACTGACAGTTTGTATGGATCGAAACCAAACAGCTCTACATATAGTCAGCCTGGTAAGTCAAGATTTCCAAGAAATTGTTAAAATTGTCAACGAAAACTATTGGAATTGAATGAGGAATTACTTTGATATGTATATAACTATTGTTTTGCGTTTACAAACACTGCTCTTAAAAATTCAACCCTTTGATTAGTAGTATGAAAAATAAAACCTTAAAAACAGGGAGTATATGTCATAAATTTTATATAACCACATTAATGACGATGCCAAAATGTCGTTTTCCATGTATTTTCAAACTGGTTTTTAAATTTTCCGGAATTATTGTGAGTAACTTCATGTAAAACCGTAATGTAAGACGCTTTTAATTTTCTCATCGTTTAGCATTCGGTACCTGATTTTTTTTATTGTACTTACGTACATAATTATAATATCCCGATTTTGGCCAATTTACATTATCTTATTCCCGTATATCGTCAATAGTATGTAAAAGTTTCCTTTGAATTAGAACAATATTGTTGTTATAATAAGTTAGATAGGCACATACATACTACATATATGTGCATGCTATAAGAAAATACTTTAATTTAACGCATCTTATCTTTAGTACCTACAGATATATTTTTGACGAAAACAAAACAAACCTCTAATATTGATTAAGATAATTATTATTAGGTAGCTGCGTATTTGCTCATCATCATGTTTGGCAAGACAATAGTGCAGTTTCAAACTTCTGGAAGAATCGAAAATGAAATTGAGAACATGTTCTGCATCTACATACATTATTGTAATCACTGTAATGTGTTATGTGGGTGGGTATATTCGGTGTATTGTATAAACCACAGTCTTAAGAACATATGTCTACATGCCATGCATTCTAATTAGATAAGGATGAGAAGCATTATCAGAGTCCATGACTAATGGCTAAATGCAAGATGTTCTATCGTAATGATTCAGATGTATAGCGTATAGAATTTACAGAAAATGCATCCGAATCCGAATTGTAGGCCATGAGGCCGAGGACGAGAACAAGCGTAGGACGTTAACGTTACAATTCTTAAAGTTGCTAAAGCGTGAGACAAACTACATAGCTGCTAAGCTTAGGTCCTTATTATGTGATCCAACAACAGAGTAGGCACTGCACTGGGCAAACGATGAAACAGACAACAGACATAGGTACCTATAGACCGACAGGCAGAGAGGTTTAGTTGAGCATTTTGGTAGGGAACATTCATAATAATAATATGCTATACATCGAGTTTAATAGGTTGATACACCTACCTTTATTAGCTACTGTGGTGGCTCTTAAACGCTTACGTATACACAGAGGACATAGCGTATGGTGAACTGCTCGTTTACGCGTTAGATGATAGAATTTGTTAAAAGATTGCTCTTTTTCTGAATAAATGCTTAATGCACACCTACCATCCAACTACTACTCAATTATATAAATTGTAATTGTGCTAAATTGGACTATTCTGTCAACTCATTGTCACAAGTCAATCAATCTACACGACACATTAACTGCAAGTAAGTACAGCACACTTGTATATATACAAGCCTTAGATATCATTCATTTATTTACGGGTTCTTAAACTCAACAATACGGCTAATCGCGCATAAACACTTTAATTACGTAAGGTATTATTGTAAACACTGTTAACGAGGTTGGAGGAGTTCTTCCCAGTATAAAATTTTAATTTCGTTAACTGCTGACTGCACTGCATAAGAACGTTTGTTAGTAATTTTTGTTTTTGATGTTGATCTATATAATATACATATAATTTATGACATTTATTGCACATTTCGTGATCACAATCACAACCAGGACTTACGCATCGCATACAGCTAGCATCTTTGCAGCTCGATACAATTATTACAATTATTTGGAAGTAAAAAGTAAAAAATTTGACTCACCAGATTTCTTTATATTATACGTAATCTGCTTCGAGACTGAAATCTTGCTCGTTTCCAGACTCAAGTGACTAATTTTGATATTTATTTATTTTATTTTCCTAATATACGTGCTTTTTCCTACCACACCACTTAATTACGATCTTTTAATCGTTACTCATACTAGAGTTTTTCCAAATATTCAAACTCTCATATTTGGGCTTCTGAAACTAAAGTGGTAACATGTTTTCTATCAGCAGACGGAACGGGAGTCAATTGTGACCCTACTTGGCGTTGTCAAAAACCGGAAATACGGACAAAATTATTACATAACTAAAGTGTACAGGAAAACTACGGGAGATTCGCTCAATCTGGCAGGTTTGAAGCTTGATAGCAGCTGGCAGCTAAGGATAAACATCTATGATAAATGATAAACAACCAAAACCGTCAGTAGCTGAGTATAAAATTGTGATAATTGATATCATGAAGAATAAAATCTTTCGCAAAATGTGACATTTGGTTCCACCGTAATCATTACAACCCTTTAGGTAAGTAGTTTTATTTATATTATAATCAGTGTACACGGAGATGTTACATTCAATTCAATAAAAATCAACAATTTGACAGGTTTAAGCAGTGTTCGATTTTCATCATCAGTGTTACACTCTTTTTACAGATTATTATGCCTTGCGTTTAAGGATCTTTTAAGCGTTTTTCTGGCTTTTGGAGAGTCTGGTGTTATTGGATGTTGGATAGTTAAACATTATTGACCAGAATCTACTTTTACGGCTGGTCGTCCGGATTTGCTAATTCCTTTTTTTCCTATCAATTTATCGAAGGTCCAGGAAAGTTAGTTTTCGCAGGTATGATTTATGCACAGTGTTGTCTAAGTTTTAATAAAATTTAGAATTAACGCGAAGTGCCTTTGTGCGCTCTCCAAAATAATAAATTCATGAATAAATGTGGAAGTGTATAAAATTTTTGTTTATGATGTTGATTTTTGTTTTGTTCCAGATATTGAGTAAAGGGACCTGAGAGAAATCGAAAGGTTAATTAAAATTAAAACCCTGGCGAAGTAAACAGTGGAAATGGCAGACAGTGCTAGTGAAAGCGATTCGAGTTCCATAAATGAACCGATTATGATGCCACCAAGTCCCGTTACTCGGGAGCAGCTTCATAAAAGAATCGAAAGTCTCCAGCAACAGAATCGGGTTCTAAAAGTTGAGTTAGAAACTTTCAAACTTCGAGTTAAAGCTCTTCAGGAAGAAAATCGCCAATTGAGACAAGCTTCTGTTAATATAGTAAGTTCTATAGTGGCGGCCCAAGGTTTTATTACTAACTTTTAAGTACGTGTATTTTTATGCAACTTATTTTTTTACAATAGATGCAAAAACAAAAATAAATCTATAAAATGTATCAATAATTTGTAAAATTAAATTTTAGCAAAACAAAGCAGAGCAAGAAGAAGAATATATATCAAACACACTTTTGAAAAAAATTCAAGCTTTAAAGAAGGAGAAGGAAACATTAGCGCATCATTACGAACAGGAAGAGGAATGTCTGACAAATGACTTGTCTCGTAAATTAAATCAGGTAAAGGAAGAGAATCGGCATTATTTAAAAAAAAATCCCATAAACCCAAACATTCTTAAACCATAGATGAAGCATGCCATATTTAACAACTGAGAATATTTACAATTTAGTTGAGAGCCGAGAAATGTAAACTTGAGCAGACATTGGAACAAGAACAGGAATGTTTAGTTAATAAACTTATGAGAAAAATTGAAAAACTAGAAGCGGAAACTGTTGCTAAACAAAGTAATCTGGAACAACTTCGTCGTGAGAAAGTTGAATTAGAAAATACTTTAGAGCAGGAGCAGGAAGCTTTAGTCAACCGGTTGTGGAAACGAATGGACAAATTGGAAGCTGAAAAAAGGTAAATTAGGCTAGACACTTATGCAGCTACCATAATTTATAATTGCTACAATGAAATTAAATTCCAGTGTGGTCACGACTTTATTTTATATATTTCTCCAGAAATTTGCAAACAAAAGTTGAAAATCCCAATTTGGATTCAAGTCAGCAAAGTCTTGGAAGTGTGGGGGGTGGAGAGCCTCACTTAACTACAAGTAATTCCTCTCATGTCAGCAATTCAATAAATTCAAGTTCTGATGAAAATGAACAAAAAGGAGATGAGAATAATAAAATCAACTTATTGCCTGTGGCGGATGGAGACGCAGTCTCTCTTACTGGAAATGTTCAACATTTGCGAAATGAAGTTGAACGGCTCAAATGTCAACTGTCGGTTGCTCAACAGCAACGTAATTACTCTATACATAAACTCCGAATGCAAACATTCAGTAAAGTCATAACTTTAATTGAACAATGTAATTCTAGATACAGAAAAAATGGCTCAATACGCTTTAGAAGAACGTCAAATTCGAGAAGAGAATCTCCGTCTTCAGCGTCGTCTCCAATTAGAAATGGAGCGACGGGAGGCTCTTTGTCGACATTTGTCTGAATCTGAGTCCAGTCTTGAAATGGAAGACGAACGTCATTTCCACGAGTCTCTTGTCGCTGCTGGAGTGAGTAGCCAGTCTGCTATTGGACTGGGTTCTCTTAGCGGAGGGAGTGGTGCTCACCACAGTTGCGGTGCAACTCCTGGAGGTTCTGGAGGAGGAGTAGGAGCTATGCCAATTCGACCACGTCCGACTTCAAGTCCTGGTCCATTTGTGCCTTCTCCTGGATCGGGTTCAAGGCCTATGAGTCCTGGTGAAGATACTTATGGTTTACTAACACAAACGTTTCCTTTGATTTCCTCACTTTCCTCTCGAATAAGTCAATATGCGATTTTTCCTCTTTTCTTTAGGTCTTCATTTGTCCTGCGGGGGTAACAGCAGTAGAGACGTTTTAATGAGTCCCCCAAGTCCCGTTAGTCGCTGCCATTTGTGCAATGGGCATGGATGGGTTGTCCCTCACAGTATTTCTGGCGGTCCTCTAGTCGTCACTACAACTAGTGGGTCGTCATCTAATCAAGGTCCTTTCTCTCAAGTGGTCTCTTCCTCGTCGCCACCCATTCGACATTCCAGCAGGGAGAGATTCGCTCGTCCAGCCCCTCCACCCCGTAAGAAAATTATTCTATTGAAAAATAAACATAACTAACAAACTGATTGCTCTTAAATAATCAACTAATGGAGTATAATGGGAATTTTTAGACGACCGATCACAAGAACCCCGAACTCCTGGAGATAGCACAATGAGCAGTCCAGCACCAAGTCCCGCCCCGCTGGAAATTGTCATGAGTCCCGCAGCTCCATCCCCCTCACCTATGGACACGTCTAATAGAACTTAAAACTTAATTATATTTAGCGCAGAGAATTTGCGTATAGAGCCCATTTACATGAGGCATCATTGTGTTATAAATCTGATTGTCGATTATTGATCTATGATAATATTATTATTCTCAACAGGAGTATTGTGAATTAAACCTTAGTGTTTCCTCAGAGAAGTAATTGTTAACAACTGGATTTCGCCATTTAGTTGGTGTTTAATGTTTATCGTAAAATAATATGCTTAGTGAGTGATGGAAACTTCCAATAGTTATGATAATATCATGTGTACTTGGTAAACAATAGCTTCCTGCTATTCACCACTTTGAAATTCTTAATATAATACTTAGATAATTGCTTGCTAAAATCTTATGTACAATACGACTATGTAAAATGTGGAATGAACAGGTACTATAAATGCTTACTCTTTCAAATGTCTATGCGAAATTTACCTGTAAAGTAATTTACTCATCATCATCAATATTATTATACTAAGAAGATAAACTATTTTGTTTTTTGGATAACTAATTAATTGATTTTGTGCTAAATGTAATGTTATTACGTTTTCCTTTATAAGCTGCGTAAATTTATGTTTGTTACGTTAATTTTTCATTTCTCATTAGGTTAATCCAGGGTTTCGGAAAACAAACAATATCCTAGGTTTTGGACTCATTATTAAATAGATTAATAGTTTCTCTTCTTAGTTAGCGCGGTGCGTCAATAAACTGACTACTGACTGAATTCCTTATTCAATTATGAATAAGAGATATCAATTAATTAGTTATTATCTTAATTATTTTATGTAGACCTAGTGATTACAAGTAAATTCGACTCCACAGAAGTAAATTAGCTATTACATTTGCATATTATGACTTTCTTCAAGGTATCCATTCGAATGATAAGTAATAACTACCAACGAAAAATGTTATACAAGCCAATAGAACCTTACTTAGGCTTAGTTTTATGATTATAGTAAATGAGGTAATCAGTGCTTGTTAATTGCGTATCAACTATTACTTAAATGCTTAATATGTAAAATTAATTGTTACCTTTGTACCTTTTGTTAGCTATTCCATTTCTTTGTTGTCCTTTTGTTTTCTATTCCTACTTATAAACGTGAAATCATTATCTAGCAAATTAATTTAATGTATTCTGCAAGAAGATTTGCAGACTGATGTTAGTTAGCCTAATTAAGACTATTAATTGATCGATCGTTGAGTAGCTATTGTTAAATCCGTAATAAATTAAATAATAAATGTTCTACGTAACTAATAATACAAAAATGTGGACACCTAATTATTTCTTCGATTCACAGCTTGACATTATGAAGAATTCTTAAGTGAAACTGTAGGTGAATCATGCTTAAAGAATGCATAAAAAATTAGCCAATCTGGTTTTTGTTTAATGGAGTTTTTCATTGATACATATTTCTTTATTTTCCGACTAATATCATTGTTATTGCGCCCATAATAACGTTCGCAATTGACATTTTCGCTCTCTTTATCAGTATAATATAATATTATAATAGTCCGATGTATTTAAGGTTTTGATTATTCTATGTTTAGGTAGGTTTGGTTTTATTCAGTAGCACTTTAAACAATACTACGTCAATATATGTAGGATTTTATTACGACTAAACATTATTATGTCGCTAAAAGGTATAAATAAGTAGGTCGGTTATTTTTCTCCGAATTCCATTGGGTTAATTCGCAACTGAGCTGTCGTAAAAAGCCGTCGAAACGAAATCGTGCAAATGAAATGAAAAAAATACACTGTGATGAAAATATGAGGAGTCTGGTCTGGTGTGTGTGCTTGCAGCAAAAATATGTTTATTATGACAATGTGATAAAATGCATTTTCATGCCAAAATCATGTCTACTCATATTAAACAAGTCAACTTTCAAATGCAAACATAAGCGATTCTTATACAGACAGCAAAATGAGGAAGGAAATGATTAATGCTGGAAAAGATGCTAGCAGCACCGAACTACATGAATTTATAAATTTTACAGGCAACATGGCATATTTTAAAGAGTCAATCCTGTTGGCATTTCGTACACAACTACACGTACATTATTCGGATCGGGGTGCATTATATTCGGTTAAAAATACTATAACTATTATAACCTTTCGGCAGCAGAGGTGAGGGAATGCTTGAACACAATATTGATATACAACAATTTGAGTAAAAATTATTCGTTGAATTCACTCTAAGAAAATATATCTTTCAAGTATATAGAAATTAATTTCCTTACCTTGCATTAAATACATTACATAAATAACAGAAGATTTAAAAGTGGTCTAGCAATTTAACATACGCAGGTATGTATAGAGGTGGGTTACCCTATTATTACTAATTAAGCTATTGACAAAGATTTCATAAAAATCACATAGCTGGGAAACGTTCTCGTCACAGGAGGTGAATTTAACTTGAGGATTTATTATTAGCCAGTTTAATACGTAAAATACAAACCAACGTCTCTGTTATTCGCAACAAAACGTTATTTTCATTAGTTAATACTTTAGGAAGCCAGCCAAAGGTCATAACAAATCAAAAAGTCAGATTTCCTTCCTCCACCAGAGGAATCTTCAATAAATATATAGTACAAATGAATACACACTACATTTTGACATTTCACAATGAATGAACATTTGCAATTTTCTCCCCGGAGAAAACGGTACAAAGAGACCTTGAACATTTTCAACTACCACAATTTCAACTGTACTGTAGGTATCTGATGTTCTCTCAGAGGGATATGCAATGAAAAAGTAGAGAAATCAACCACAACAACTACGAAAAACAAAGAAACTATATGAAAAGGATAGGATGCTACATATGGGGGCATGGGGGAGTCAACAAAACTAACAATGACGAAGGCCAATAAAAGATAAGTGTATAATTTACGTTCAATTACACGGGACGTGTGATTGTACTTTGATATATTTAAAAAACTGCAATAATTCTCATTTTACTTGTACAATAGTTAAGTGTACTCGTTTTGTCACTTTTTACGTTACCGATATTAATAGATACAAAAAAACATGCAAATACAATACAGAGAGGTAGCATAACATCTAGTAATTAAACATAAAGTACAAGAAACAAAGGTCAATAATAATATTATGCAATAATATAGTCAATATATATATGTACATAATACAGAGCAATAATAATTATTAAACTTAATAGTTAGTTGGTTGATTTGGTTGTAGTCATTTATGTAGGTTCTAGGTACGCTCTTTAGAATATAATGTAATCCAAGTATCACAATAAAATACACTGACGCGACAATGTGAGGAATAATTATATCATCATAATTATTATACTATACAGTATACATTAACAAATTCGAAAACTTAATTACTAATTATTAGCATTGCAATAGTACTGTCCTGTTCTGCATATACAATTGAAAAAAAAACATCACGTTTCAATATATATAGTTACCTCCTAGATAATAATATTACAATCTTTACATGCATTCCTATACAAATAGAATAATTTACACAAGAAACTCGAAATCTATTGCATCATGTACACATTATTAGAGCAAGAAAGCAGAATAAGCGTTTTAAGGTTACTTATGAAAAAATTATTGTGTTTTAGTACATATAGGTACGCATTTCTTATCCTTTGTATTTGTAGAGTAGTGTCCTTCCCCACACTATAAATGTCCTTTCGAAGACCCGTTACATTTTAGTGTGTATCTTTAAATTAATCCCTACTTCTCTAAACAGCCCTTTAACTCCTTCCTTCCTTACAAACTAATCAACAATGAATGTGAATTTCTGATGGCATTTTAAAATAATTAACTATTTGTAGCTTTAGTCTATATGTTTCCTATTGTATTGTTGTAGCTGGTTAAATTATACTCATTTATTAGTACAGTGATTGATCATTATGCTGAATTCTTACATTTTTAAATATTCATTCCTATATAGTTAATGTGATGATCGTGTTTGTGTTTAGTTAACCAATTTCTAACCGTATGTCATTGACAAACAACACCTGTACCCATGTTAAACTTACTTTGATAAGTTGTTAATTTTTGTATTGGTTCTCTAAAAAGTAAATCACTATAATAGCTTTGTGTGTGTTTGTGTATTGGCTAACAGTTTTATATAGTTAGTTGAGTGTCTACTGTCTATATACTCCATTCTCCATACTATTGATTGTTATTACATTTAATACAATGCTGTTATTATAAACTTAGAGACAATACACAATCCTATTTGCATCAGGAATTACTGTTTCATATAAGTCAAGTTTTTACTAAAAATTGTCAAATATTGATTTGACTCCCATCACGGAATATTTAGCATTTCTCCTCTGGTAATATACACATGTACTGACAATATGTAATCATTATTAATGTGAAATTGACATTTTTAACCTTATTCTTAGCTATTTATCTTTAGCTAAACTACAATTTCAATTTGTTTTAAATATAGGACTTAGGTAGGTTCATTATTAGTTTTTAACTTTAAGCTACGGATTAATATTGTGGTCGTGCAGGGATTTGCGGCCTGTCCGGAATTCGAGGCGGAGCAGCTGTCGATCTCCTGGAAAATCATACATACATAAAAGCCAATTAAAATTAAACAAAATCAGACAGTCCACCGAAATTAGGAACCAACAAATTCTACGCTCACTAAATCCTTAATGAGCTGCACAGAGTGATAAAGAACGAGTAATTAACATCATTTTATCACGTACTATGACATACAATCATCTAATTCTAACACAATTTCCGTTTCAAAGAAATTGCCAACAAGAATGACTAAAAAGAAGGGATGATAATTATTATGGGGGCTAACTCTATAAACTCAACATCAACTAAATTTTTTCATGCATCCTCTCCTACCAAATATAATTCAATTCTATTTCATTATATTATATACATCTATAACGCAAGGCATTTGTAATTTTACATCTTCCAAATCCATCTTTGGAACATACTCATCACTTATAAGTCTTTATAATTTTTCTTCCATTCCACATGCTTATGTCAAATAGTCAATTATTGGGATTGGAAGATTACTAATTGTACATTGCTCCCTAAAATTTTCGAAATACCCCAAGCAACTTAACAGTGAAAATCTAAAATTCAGTAATTTAGTTTATATAGTGGTTAGTGATTGAAGCAAATTACTGTTAGTTAAGTAGTATAGCATCGCAAAAATCATACAGACAGACAGATACAAGACACAACATTCAACAATGCAAACATGCAATCCTACACAGACTTGTGAACAAGTCCAATTTCGACTATAGGTAGGTAGGTACTCTATATAATTTAGAAAATCAAAGTTGACAATGAGAGACAGACCAGTAAACACGGAGATTCATTGGCTGATCATTGGAAAAGGAGATAGAAATCGATGCAGAAGACGAAATGTGGAATAATTAACGGCATTTTAATTTTCACTCCATGTTTCCTTGTAATTTTTACTGTTCAGGTTAACTTTATACAGTTAGGCAGATTACTAGTTAAGTAGATATATTAATTATAATTTTCATAAGATATAATTTATGTTATTATGTCATTCATAAAGCATCTCTAGAAATTTTTCTTCTATACACTTTTAACATTAACGTATAGGTACATGTTTTTACAGATTTCATTTACTAAATTAGTTTTTTTCAGGACATTATTAGTACTGTTATGTAAATTAAGACACACGAAACAATTCACTACAACAATACTCTTTTACTTAGATTTTAATCTACATATTTCACTATCAATAAATAGTTCAGTTTTAGATTACATTTTCTACGAAACTTACATTATTAGTGTGATTTTAGGCTATAGTGTTATGTATATGTGGTATTACATTCTTCAATATTATACTATATTATTCTCTTTTACTATCATCATTTGTATTTTTAGTATAATTGTACCTAACCGCACATTACTTTCCCCCGGTTGTTTGCGTCACGGGTGTACTTTAGTTAATGAGGCAATTTTTGCTGCGTGTACTTGTAAAGAGAGATTTCCCAAAGTATTATTCTGTATTTTATAGCTAATCTCTACCGTTAACGTTGATCTTCTTTTGCTCTACATTTAATAATGCCTTAATAATATCTAGTATACAATATTTAGGTGTATGCTGTAAGTAATCAGGCATAGGGTTTTCATTTTCCTCTCTTCTATCCTAACATTCCTAACTATAGTCACTTAAATTACATTTATATCTCCAGCCTGCCTTGAGATTCATTAATTTAATCATACATTATCCTGGAATGACTATAATTATCGCCTTTTTTAAAGAAATCATTAAAGCTTGACTCTTACTTTCAACTCAACACCATCTTGAAACGTATAGCATTTATGGAAAGGAAGATAAATATAGTAATTAAATATCACCTTTCAATCCTGATGCTATTTAACTCCACTAGCTATACATCAAGTCATAGCTTTAAAATGTACACAAATGTAACTGAGCAAAATTAATTAGTTTTAATACTTGTAATCGAATATGGCCGAAAAGCACTCCCAATGAAAATAATACTGCCGAATTAAAAGAGAAAAGATGGATTAAGGTAAAGTCAAGTCAAGTCAGGACATGGAAGCCCACTTGATTAAAACTCTGTTAGAGAATATTATTAGGCAACCCGTTTTTCTTGTATGATTGATTTATATTACTTTCCACCTTTTAAACATTNAGGCAACCCGTTTTTCTTGTATGATTGATTTATATTACTTTCCATCTTTTAAACATTTAGTTCAAAATGGTTTTCATAAACTTTCAAATTATCATCATCAAAAAAAGACAAATTCCATACGAAACCCATGCAAAAAGAGCCAGGAGCAAAAACCCAAAATACGCATTAATTTTGTGGCTAACGCCAATTTGCCTTACAGAAAATTTCAACGGAGACTTTTTAATTTGCAATTAATCTATATACACTATCAATTATTATTACCTATCCTACGTAAACTAACTTTTCATTTATGATTCATATCTCTGCACCTGCCACCTGCACGTAATGAGACAGGAGCAAAAACGCAAAATACACCTTCATTTTGTGGCCAACGCTAAAATTTGTCTTGCAGAGGAAATTTCAACGGAGACTTTATTAATTTGCAATTAATCTATATACACTATCAATTATTATTACGTTCACTTACTATTCATTTGTCATTCATATAATCTGCACCTGCCACCTTCACCTAATAATATGTTTACTGAATTTCCCTATTCCCTATGTACATACTTATTTAACCCATATATGCTAATGTCTCAAGTTTACTACTTTCTTCTAACACTAATTAACATAATATTATATTAATTAGTAACACTAATCTCCTACCCAAAATTCCCAAACTAGTACTGTAGAGAATCTTGGACAGGCAATTGAAAAAAAGCCTTGTAATAATAAGTATACTTCCAGAGAGTAACTACCTATATATAATTATGAGCCATAATAACATCGGTAATTGGTATCAAAGGAATGCTTATATAGAATAATAAAATAACGGTAACAAACACGAAGACTATTATTTCAGTTTAGTTTTAGTACGTAAGTAAACACTTAAATTAAAGCTGTCATTGACCTTTGAAAGAACTCATGCAAGTTTCCTATCTTTACATCCTCACACAATTAACATAACAAACTGATATGCACTGTTTTTTTTAACCCTATTGACATTGACAGTTACTTTTCAGACAGGAGAGAATGGTTCTAACTTTGGTTGTATATAAATTATGCTCAAATATATTGCCCTGTGGTTGCGGTTATTAGACTGAATGCCTGGATCAGGCTGGAGCCATAATGACATTTTGTATTTATGTTTATCCTCTACTGATACTCCCTCCATATAATATTTCACCATTTTTCATTATTTTCTTCCTGATTCTATATTCTCTAGACATCTGCTAATCCTTCGCCTTTTTAATTTTTGGAATATATAATTTAGTGGAATGAAGTATAACATTATGGTAATCACAAGCATAATAATTATTTGAGTAATGTTCTGACGATCAGTTAAAGAGACATTATTAATACCTTGTTTGGTTACAATAAATAAAGCTTTCTTTCTAAGTGTGGCTTACTGCATATTATTATTATTATAAGGTAAACTTGAAATATTGTGATCCTCCTTTCCTCTAATCTATTCATCAACATATATTTGCAGAAAAGAGAACCAAACTGTGCACACAATTACATTTTCATACGTTGATGATGTCAGGAATAAAAGGAATCAGCAAAATAGTGTATTATTATCTAGATATTTATCTCTATATAGATCTACTTATATTATGGAATTCTCTCTCCTCCCTTTCTTCTTCCATTATAATATTCTGCTAAAGATACAATAGGCAATCCACTATAATATATTCTGCTCACATTTTTACTGTGTCCTTGATGAGAATGTAGTTTACGTCAATTAGGTCATATACTGTATAGTAGTATTGTATGTATATACTCCTCGTGTCATTCTACTAAATTCACTCTACTCTAATCCTAAACACCATTTTATAGTAATCAGGTGCGGCTCATCAACTTTTTCTTTCTTTTCTTAAAGCATTCTCTTGTCATTTCCAATTCCTCCCACAACAAGCACATACTACATAATAATGAATAATAATACAAACTACACAAAAACGATAATACATGTGAATACATATATGCTATTTTTAGAATACTATAATATATTGTTAAATTGTGATTGTATTAATACCTACAGAGATAATATTTAAAGATCTTGTGTGACGAGTACATACATAATTATATATTGTGGTGCTAATTGTAGTAATACTTTAATACTCCTCTTCCTAGTAGTTTAAGATTCTGAACAATTCGGTGCACATATAATTAGCACAGAGACTCTTTTTTAAAGTATTACTCATTGACAATGATAATAATATATATATAAGTATGTAACAAGATCTGCTGCGCTGCGACAATAAACACTGGCCATGTGTCGGATATAATATAATAGAATATTTGCTTTAAACACACGTGCGGTGCGATATTTGTTGAGCCAGGCAGAGCAGGAACAACAATTACTTTTTTTCCTTTCACTAAAGTAACATTTAGCAGATAGACAGACAGAGAGAGAAGAAGCGGTAGTAGAAGATATTAGTTTTGCGAGTTGGTAATAGTAGACAAGGAAGTCCAAGAGAGAAGAACAGTCCCCTTCGTTGTCAATCCATCATCCTCATCATCATCCTCATCATCAACGACGGGTTGGAGTTCTACAGATAACTTGAATTCATTTTTCCATTCTTTTCTCTCAAGCCTTTCACGCTCATTGATAGCACGACACAATGACTGACATTGCGCTCATCTCATCAATTCAAAATTATTACAATTTCA